>JAQQSY010001944.1:0-14020 GCA_028646535.1 Procyon lotor
CAATATCTAGTAACGAGATTGAAGCAGTGATCAAAAACCTCCCAAAAAACAAGAGTCCAGGACCAGACGGATTCCCTGGGGAATTCTACCAATCCTTCAAGGAAGAAATAATACCTATCCTCCTGAAACTATTTCAAAAAATAGAAACAGAAGGAAAACTTCCGGACTCATTCTATGAAGCCAGCATTACCCTGATCCCCAAACCAGGCAAAGACCCTACCAAAAAGGAGAATTTCAGACCAATATCCCTGATGAATATGGATGCCAAGATTCTCCACAAGATCCTAGCTAATAGGATCCAACAGCACATCAAAAACATTATTCATCATGACCAAGTGGGATTTATCCCTGGGATGCAAGGATGGTTCAACATTTGTAAAAGCAGATGCATTACAAAGAAGAGCCACATGTACCCCATTGTTCATGGCAGCAATGGCCACAGTCACCAAACTGTGGAAAGAACCAAGATGCCCTTCAACAGATGAATGGATAAAGAAGATATGGTACATATACACAATGGAATATTATGCCTCCATTAGAAAGGACGAATATCCAACGTTTGTATCAACATGGATGGGACTGGAAGAGATTATGGCGAGTGAAATAAGTCAAACAGAGAGAACCAATTACCTTATGGTCTCACTTACGTGCTGAGCGCAAAGAAAAACATGGAGGACATTATGAGAAGGAAGGGAAGGAGGAATGGGAGGAAATCAGATGGGGAGATGAACCATGAGAGACTGGACTCTGAGCAAGAAACTGAGGGTTTTGGAGGGGAGGGCGGTGGGGGTTGGGCGAGCCTGGTGGTGGGTATTGAGGAGGGCATGTATTGTATGGAGCACTGGGTGTGGTGCAAAACAATAAATCTTGTAACACGGAAAAAACAAATAAATAAAATTATAAAAAAAAAATGAAAGAAAAAACAAAAGACCCTGAATAATCAATACCATTTTGAGAAGACAGAGCTGGAGGTGTCACAGTTCTTGATTTTACACTTTGTTCCAAAGCCATAGTAATTAAAACAATATGATACTGACACAAAAGCAGACACATAGACAAATGGAACATTTTAGAGCCCAAAAGTGAAACAACACATGTAATTGCCACTAGTATTTGACAAGAGAGACACGAATACACACCAAGGAAAGAATAGTCTCTTCAATGGTATTGGAAAAACTGGATATTCACATGCAAAAGAATGAAATTGGGTCCCTATCTTAACACCACTCACAAAACTTAACTTGAAACTGACTAAAGACTTAAATGTAATATCTGAAACTGTAAAACTACTAGAAGAAAACAGGGAAAAATCTCCTTGACATTGGTCTTGTCAATGATTTTTTAGATATGACATCAAAAGTACAAGCCATAACACCACTCACAAAACTTAACTTGAAACTGACTAAAGACTTAAATGTAAGATCTGAAACTATAAAACTACTAGAAGAAAACAGGGAAAAATCTCCTTGACATTGGTCTTGTCAATGATTTTTTAGATATGACATCAAAAGTACAAGCCACAAAAGGAAAAATTAGGGGTACCTGGGTGGCTCAGTTGGTAGAACATGTGACTCTTGATCTTGTGGTTGTTAAGTGCAAGACCCACACTAAGTGTAGAGATTACTTAAAAAGTAAAATCTTTAGAGGTGCCTGGTTGGCTCTGTCAGTTAAGTGAATATCTGACTTCAGCTCAGGTCATGATATCAGGGTCCTGGGATTGAGCCCTGGGTCAGTCTCTGTGCTCAGCGAGGAGTTCGCTTGTTCCTCTCCCTCTCCCTTTGCATTTCCCCAGTTAATGCTCTCTCTCTCTCTCATATAAATAAAGTGTTTTATTAAAAAGTAAAATCTTTAAAAAATAAAAGCAAAAATAAATGAAACTGCTTAATACTAAAAAGTTCTACATAGCAAAATAACAATGAACAAAATGAAAAGGCAATCTATGGAATGAGATAAGATATTTCCAAACTATCTGATAAGTTGTTAATATCTAAGGTACGTAAAACTCAGTAGCGAAAAGTAATCTAATTAAATGTGGGCAAAGGACTTGAATAAACATTTTTTTTTCTAAAGAAGATATACAGATGGCCAACAGATACATGAAAAGATACTTAACCTCATTAATCAAAGAAGTGCAAATCAAAACCATAATGATATATCACCTCATACCTGTTAGAATGGCTGTCAGAAACACAAGAGACGAGTACTGGCAAGGCTGTTGAGAAAAGCAAACCCTTGTGCACTGTTGGTGGGAGTGTAAGTTAGTATGATCCATATGATCCAGAAATTCAACTGTTGCATTTATATCTGAAGTAAATAAAATTACTATCTTGAAGAGATATCTGCCCTCCCATGCTTATTGAAGCATTATTTATGATAACTAAGACATGAAACAACCTAAGTGTCCAGTGATGGATGAATGGATAAAGAATATGTGGCATGTATATATTACACACACACACATGCGCAGACAGAGGAATATTATTCAGTCATAAAAAAGAAGGAAATCCTGCCTTTTATGACAACATAGATGGTCCTTGAGGACATTATGTTAACTGAAGTAAGTCTGACAGAGAAAGACAAATAATATGTTCTCATTTATAGGTGGATTCCTAAAAAGCCAAATTCATAGAATAGAGTAGAATGGTGACTGCCAGGGGATGAGAGGTGGAGAAAACAGAGATGTTGGTCAAAGGGTACAAATTTCCAGCTATATGACAAACGTGTTCTGGGAATCTAATGTACAACATGATGACTACAGTTAATGGTGCTGTATTATGTACTTGAAAGTTCTTTTTTTAAAAAAAAAAAGATTTATTGGGGCACCTGGGTGGCTCAGTCATTAAGCGTCTGCCTTTGGCTCAGTTCATGATCCCAGGGTCCTGGGATCGAGCCCCGCATCGGGCTCTCTGCTCAGCAGGAAGCCTGCTTCTCCCACTACCATTCCCTCTGCTTGTGTTCCCTCTCTTGCTGTGTTTCTCACTGTCAAATAAATAAAATCTTTAAAAAAAAAGAGAGATTTATTTATCTATCTACCTATCTATTTATTTATTTATTTGACAGAGAGATCAAAAGTAGGCAGAGAGACAGGCAGAGAGAGAAGGGGAAGCAGGCTCCCTGCTGAGTGGAGTGCCCAATGTTGAACTTGATCCCTGGACCCCTGAGCTGAAGGCAGAGGCTTTAAACCCACTGAGCCACCCTGGTGCCCTGAAAAACTTCTATTTTTGATTATTCTTTTAAAATTTTTGTTGGAAACCTTTTTACAATGAATTGTATATTTCTTTTTTAAACCAAGTATACTAAATATAATTTAATATTATATTTTATTTTAATTTTTTAAATTCTGTGCCATCATTATGAGAACTTTCTCTTGAACTGGGCTGTGATATAGTGATGGTCTCCAGGCCATATATGTATATAGCATAAAATGAATAAAATAATTATAGTAAAATATTTTCCAACTTGAAAGTTGCACAAACATTATTCTCAAGTTAAAATATTATTATTATTATTTTTAAAATTTTTCTTTTTCTTTTTTTTAAGTTAAAATATTATTATTATTTTTAATCTTTTAAGTAGATAGACTTTATTTTTTTCCCCAAATACTTTTATTTTATTTTTTTCAGTGTTACAAGATTAGTTTTCATGCACCACACCCAGTGCTCCATGCAATGCATGCTAGTTAAAATATTATTAAGATTTTGATTTGTTATATTAGTGATAGTGCCATGGAATTCTGTACCTGGTTAGAAAATGTGTTTATGTTGTGATATGTATGTAAGTGTATGTATGTATGTACATATGTAGTGTGATGTTTTGTGTAGTTTCTTTTTGACAGGAAGTAAAGAAAGCTTAGCTTTGTGTTACCTCGTGAACATACTCTATCTTTGCTTAAATTGAAGCAAGGTTGTTGGACGACACCAAAGAAGGAAAGTAGACAAATACAATGCATAATTTTGTTCTACTTTCATTTTGGATATGCTGTGTCACAAATAGCAAGATTATGCGAACAAGGAAAATATAATCATTTGATAATTCATTAAATATATTAAAGACTCAAATGAAGAAAATCTTTTTGAAATAAATGTATTTGTGAAGAATATATTCTTGAATATATTTTAAGTACATTTAAGGTATTTTGACTTTGTCCTTAAATATACTTTTGATATCTTCTTGAATAAACTCTTAAATACATTCTTAAATATCTCCTTGAATATAGTAAATATATTTAATATGTTCTTAAATATATTCTTCAGTACATTCTTGACTGTGCACTTGAATGTGAAATATTCTTGTGTATTCTTGAAAAAATATTCATAAGGTTTCTTTTTATAAAATAGAATATACTATGATTGCATTCTCCTCATACAGTCAGTCTCACTCTGTCATTCACCAGCTGCAGTAGTAGGGATCTAAGGCAGAGGTAAATTGAAAGTTTCTCAAAATGCTGTTATGAAGACAAAATGAAAACTAAAACTAAATAGGTAAAAAAGCAAGAAACTTAAGTCATTGGCCAGTTGTTAAGTTGACCATGAGGCTGACTGGCAAATTTTGGTGATTTAACTTAGACTTATATGGGGGAGGACTATATATGTGGCTGGAAGACATGGCATGTACTTCTGGGGCTGGTGTTAGGGAGTTTATCTCTTCCTCCTTGGTCTCTTCTGTACCCCAGGTGAATTTCTTGCTGTTGTCAATGGATAAACCCCAAATAATCCCACTAAATTATTATTAAAACTACTTCTAAAATAAAAAAATATGTGAATATCAGCCTGAGAAATTACCCTATGTGTAAATTAAATTACATTATGTCATAGATACTTGTGCTTCTTTGAAACTTGTTTTTTGTTAGTTTTGTTTTTTCTTATTTTCCTTTTCTCCACCTTATTGCAGATAGAAGAGATTTCTTGAAAAGTGATTTCTAGTTGAATGAAATATGACAGATTACTGTATTTCTGTGGTCGTCATTTAAAGAATAGTTTGGCAGTTTATTTCAAAGTCTAAAGAAGTACCAAAATTTATTATACTACTGCCAGAATCATTTGCACTGCTTGATCTCTAGCTATACCCTTATCTTCAAAACAGATCAAATTTATGTTTGAATTTGAGTTTATTATCCCAGGTAATTCTGAAAGTTTGATATGGGTAAAGCATGTAGTAGGCTCTGGGAAATTTTATTTTAGACTATGTCTGTATCATTCTCTTCTGTACTTTAGGAAGCATTCTGGAGAAGGAGCAGGGATTGAAAGACCATCTGACTGAAAAGCAATCTAGTTCCTCAGCTGGGGAGAAAGAGTTCAGGACCTGGATCCCAAAGAAGGTGATAAAGATTAGGGGTGGGTTTTACTAAGCCAGTGGACCTCAAACATTACACTGCACCAGAATCCATTGGAGGACTAGTTAAAACATGGACTTCTGGGCCCTAGCTCGAGTTTCAGATTCAGTAGGTCTGGAGTGGGCTCCATATTTTTGCATTTCTAATAAGTTCCCAGGTGATTCAGATGCTGCTGGTACTGAAGAGACCACACTTTGAAGACCATTATACTAGATTACTATATCTCTCTATGGTTCTACCCAAAAATAAGTAGTAAGAGACTTTCTCTTCAGAACCCTTTCTTCAGAATTCACTTCAATGGGGCACTTGGGTGGCCCAGTTTGTTGGGTGTCCAATTCTTGGTTTCAGCTCAGGTGGAGATCTTGGGATCATGGGATTGAGCCCCACATAGGGCTCTGTCCACAGCATGGAGTCCTGCTTGGGACTGTCTTCTTCTATTCACACCCCGTGTGCTCTCTCTCTCTAAAATAATAAATACATCTTTAAAAAAAAAAGAATTCACTTCAAGTACATGGAATAATATCCATACATAAATATGGGTGTATATATCCACATATTTATATCACACAAATTTTACTTTTAGTATCTTAAATTCTATGATTTGCTCTTATTTGTTTTTGAATTCTAGGCCCATAGCTGAGTAAAGGTTTGATAGATTACACTATGCTGTTCATTTTTTTAAATAAAATGATTCATCTAAAAAATTCTTAGAATTCAGTACTAAGACAAAGTTACTTTATCTGCTTTTCCTTATTATTGGGTAATAAGTATTTTATACTCATTCTGTACCAGTCTTGTACTGACTTTCAGGAAGCTCAGGGCAATTTTTTGTACTGTTATGCCTATCATAGTTTCTTTTTCAAATATCTCTTTCCTCTCTTTATTAAAAACTTTGGCTCTGATTTCAGGCTTTAGTGGTTCATCTCCTTCCCTCTGTCTTTCTCTCTCCTATCATATCTTTAATTATAAGATATCTTAAATCCTTTACCAAATAAAAAATCGGTGGGAGAAAAGTAACCTATTATTGCCTGTAACAGTGGGAAGTGCGGTAGATATGAGCATTTTGGGTAAGTGGTTTTCTGTGAACTTGTATGCAGGTACCAACCACAGAACTCCTCTTTTACTTTCATCGGGGCTAGAATAAATGTCATCTTGGCAATTCTTGTCTGCTACACTAGGTATGATGTGTCTGCTTATACAGTCCTTTGCCTAGGCAGTAAAAGGGGCATAAAATAACTCTCCTAATTGTGCATGTTTAAAAATGCTTAGATTATACCTGGGCCTGATTATCCCAGATATGTTACTTTTTTTCTATTTTTGGACCTTAGGTTTAGGAGATAAGGTTGAGAGAAGCTAAGAGGAATAAATCTTCAGTAAATATAATATCCTATTTTCCATTGAAGAGCTGCACATAATCAGGGACAATGAGAAAAACTGCATTACTCAGTAAGAGAACTTTCCATAATACCCTGTAAAGCATCAGATGCTCTTTCAAATTGACTTATTGATGTCAAGGGAGGGAGTATAATGAACACAGCACCGACATGATCAAGAAATGTGGCCTATGTAAGAAAACCTAATTGCTACTTGCTGAACCCATCAAATAAGATATGTTGTCCCAGTAGACAGGCTTATGGAAAGAGCATTGCAAAAATCCACTCCTTGCCACTTATTATGGAAGCTGAATGAGACTCTTAGCATCCAACAAGATGTACAGAGTCTCTATATGTTCACCCAAATATCCTATACCTTCATCATCATTTTCTGTGTCTGGACACTGAGATTTGGTGTTTAGATAATTGACATTTAAGAATGTCGATAAAAGAAGGTGTGTGAGGTTAGCTAGACTTGGCAAAATATCCTGGCTTGTGCCATACTCTTTCAACTCAAAAGGATATTTACTGAGCACCTAGTGTTCATTGTACTGTGTTAGCCACCTTAAGGAATACCGTGTTTAATGAGAGGACTAGGTACAGTGTAAACATAACCACAGCTGATGTCAGAATATGATAAGGACCTTAAAAGGAATTCACAGTGTTATATTTCAGAGGAAAATAAGATCAGAACTGATTGGGGGAATCAGAGAGGGTTTTATGAGAAGAATAGGCACAGCTTTAAGAAGGCAGAAAATAGGGTTTGGTGGGGTGGGGATAGTAGTGAATTTCTTAGTAAAAGAATAACAATTTAAGTAGGTCCCAAGTCTCTCTCTAAAAAGAATGTTTTAAAATTTTGATTTTGTAGGTTGCATGCTTTCTTCTTCCCTTATTTTCTCAAGTACACACTTTGTTTAAATGCATCTTTTTTTTTAAAAAAATGCATCGTTTTTAATGCAGTGTTTCAAAAAATGTAGTATGTGCAGTGTTACCAAAGTGTGTAGGTGATGTTACATGTGGTACGCAGATCAATATTACATATTTTAAAAGTCTCACATATGCTTTGATACACAGTTGAAAAACATTACAATTCATATATCAACCCCATGATTTTATAGATATGATGGTTTAGGAGATGTAAAAAGTAAACAAGGGAATTAATTTAAAGGAAATATTGAATAAATAGTAATAAGTTCTAAGGAATTTCTTTTCCTAATCACAATCATAGGCTTGAGTATCTGAAAATATTCGAGAAACATATTAAACCTATGGCAATGAAAATTAATGCAGAATTCAACTCTAAATTAAAGGTACCATTTCTCCCTATTAAAATGATCATAAGTTTTTGTTTTAAAGAGATACATGGTATGGAAAGTACAGTGATGAAGAAAAATACAATTTTTAGTCACATTGTTCCTAAGTTCCCCTAATGCCAGGCTTATTTTGTAGGAACAATGTTACCCAATAATGAACTATTTTCTATTCAAGGCAGCAAGTCAAATATTCGTTTCTCATTAATAATTCAGTGTGACAAATTTATTACCTTGAAGGTGTTGCAAGTCAATTAGACAATGGGAAATTGTGTCTTCCTTTCAGCCCATTTAATTGGCTTCCAAGTGTGACATTCATCAAAACCTTGACTTTTAATGTAAATTTTATTATATGAGCTGGGGTTTGGGTTTGACACTGGGCACACTTGACTAACCCTCAGTGGTTGGGGGTTCTGGAGCTTTCAGAGAAGCCTGGTCCATCATTGCTGACATTTTGCTGTAGAATATCAGGGCTTGGTTTTACAGTGTCACTGGTGCTGATGCTGGGTATGGAGAAACAGTTTTAAAGATCTTTTTGAACTGTATACATTTTTTTGGCATTTGCATATTTATCTTTTGTGAAATCTCATAACTTTTAAAATGTTGGGGCTGGACTAGTTTTCCAAACTTGTTTCATAAAGTTGGTATATGTGCCACTATTAGCATATTAAATTCTTTTAGGTAGTACACAGATAAACATTTTTATTTCACTATTTATATCTTAAAATAAATCCATAAATATGAAAATAAAAATTTCTACCTGTGTACTACCTAAAAGATTTCATAGCTTTCACAAAGACCCATGATTTTATATATATTATAGCATAGAATGAGACTAAAGTAGATATTTAAATAAAGGTTAATTTAAAGTCTAGAATTGGGATGCCTCTAGCTTTGTTCTTCTTTTTCAAGATTGCTTTGGCTATTTGGGTTTTTTTTGTGCTTCCATACAAATTTTAGGATTGCTTGTTCTAGCTCTGTGAAAAATCCTGGTGGTATTTTGATAGGGATAGCATTAAATGTGTAAGTTGCCTTGGGTAGTATAGACATTTTAACATTTGTTCTTTCAATCCATGAGCAGGGAATGTGTTTCCATTTCTTTGTGTCTTCTTCAGTTTCTTTTATAAGTGTTCTATAGTTTTCAGAGTACAGATATTTTACATCTTCGTTTAGGTTTATTCCTAGGTATCTTATGTGTTTAAACTGAGTGAAAACATTATGTCACATAAAAATACACAAATACATCAGTAAGGGTCAGTTTAATTTGATTACCTTATCCATTATTTCTTATTTACTACAAAAGAGAGTAGGATCGTAACAGGGACAAAGGATCAGTAAGATATTGCTAATGAAATGGGAAAGGAAAAGACATGTGCATGTATTTCTACTTCTTTTTCATTTATGTTTGTGTAGGATGCCTTAAAAGGAGACCCTTTGATTTCAGGATCCCATGCTATTGCATCAGTTATTATACTTAGGTTTTCCTTTAGGAAACAATACTATACTAATCTGACCTAAGGAAACATATAAACTAGGGAAATACTATTCTCATGATAAAATGATTACTACTTAAGAAATGATTATTTGGGGGACACCTGAGTGGCTCAGTTGGTTGGGTGCCTGTCTTCGGCTCAGGTCATGATCCGAGGGTCCTGGGATCGAGTTCCACGTCAGGGTCCTTGCTCTGCAGGAAGCCTGCTTCCCCCTCTCTCTCTGCCTGCCACTCTGCCTGCTTGTGATCTCTCTCTCTCTCTCTGACAAATAAATAAATAAAACTTAAAAAAAAAAAAAAGAAATGATTATTTGGTTAACCGAATGATGCCCAGCTTTTTTAAGCATAGAGCTTCCTTAATACATTGTTTATTGTTAGATCATAAGCACTTGAGAAAAAGACCAAAGGGGACAGCAAAACTTTAGAAAAAAAAAGTGTTAAAACCAAATGTTCAAGGAAGTTCATCTATAATAAGAGAAAACACTTTGGAGAGGTAAGTGAAGAAGATAGAGTTTGGTTTTCAGGAGTTCAATTTACTTGCAGCATATTTAGGAATTCACTTCATTAATGAAACTCATGCTATAGGTATTTGATTTTTTTACACAATATTTTTTTCCTTGTTTTCCCAATACTTCCTAGACTAAAAAAATGACTTTTAGAAGCTTCCTTTTGTCCTTTGTAATTTAGGAGATGCTTTACTTCATTCATTATGTTTGTACCTTTGCAGATTGTGTTTAGTCATAGAGATTCTTACTAGCATATACTTGTTGAAGTATATGCTGATTCTATTTTGGATCTGCTGTTGGTCTTAACCTTTTAAAAATATTCTTTTAAATGGGATCTTTCAACCCTAGAGTTCTTTCTTCAACTTCTGAAAGGAATGTGGCTACCCTTTAAATACAGAATACTTTTAAGTAGTAAGAGTTCCATTAGGGTATTCCAAAGTGTGTAGGTGATATTTATATGTGGCCCTCTTTTGCTGGAATACTTCACCTTACTGAATAGCTCTTGACATGGTGGAAAAATTAAAATTCTTTCCCTTCTATTCTGACAGCTGTTGGGTATGTGAATGTGGGGTGGGCACTAGAGTAAGGTGTATAGTATTCAGGTTGATAATTGAGAGTGGGAGGTACTCAAGGGACAGGAGCAGAAGGCAAGTGTACATGGTGAGATAAAGAGGATATTGGGATATATGGAAATACCTATTTGAAGCCATGGAGCCCAGTAGAAACTATATTGTCAATGATGTATTCTTTTGAAATAGGTAAAGATTATTAGCAAGTTGCCTCTATACTCACTCTTCCTAGTTGAACATATGGTCATATTAAAACTGCTGTAGTACTGAGTCACTTCTGGTAGAGTCAAGGTGTTTATTATATTAATAGTGTCTCTTTACTTCCTGAATATCCCTCACCAGCTTTGTAAAGCCTGGAATTAGATCAGTCCTCATACCCAAGGATCTGGTTACACTGTTTGATACTCCTGTCTACTTTTTCCTTCCCCCAGGATCATAATCACAGTTTGAATCTTGGCTCAAGAGATGGTTCTATTGAAGGCCTAGGACCATTCTCCTTTGGATGCTGTATTAGTCAGGGTTATCGAGAGAAACATTATAAAAATATATGTTTATATATGTTATATATATATGTCTAAACATACATACACATATAAAAATATACATATGTAAAAACATACACACATAATCTGTTTACATATATAATCTGTTAAACATATATATGTTTCTCTTTCTATATATATAACATATGTATATATAAAATCTCCTATTGATTCATACATGTCAATATGTGATATGACCTAATAAAACCTAGTGTGTCTTCGCTATCATGAAATAGTATTGTCCTCACACTAAATGAAAGCTGAGATTTCCACAATCTGCCATCTGCAAACTAGAAAGCAAGGAAAGTTGGTGGTGTAATACCAGTCTGAGTCCGAAGGCCTGAGAACCAGGAAAGCTGATGGCATAAATCCCATTCTAAGGGTAGAAGAAGACTGATATCCCAGCTAAAGCAGGCAAAGAGAAAGCAAAAAGGGGTGAATTCCTCTTTCCTCTACTTTTTTGTTCTATTCAGGTCCTTAGCTGATTGGATGATGTCCACCCCATTGTGGCAATCAACTTTACTGAGTCTACTAATTCAAATGCTAATCTCATCTGGAAACATCCTCATAAAACATAGTCTGAAATAATGTTTAGTCTGAGCACCCCTTAGTTCAGTCAAGTTGACACATAAAACCAACCATCACAGATGCCTTTCTGTCTGTTTCAAAGGTATGCTTTTTGAACACAGAATCTGAAGTTAGTCTCTATGCAGAATCAAGGTCTTTGGGGAGTGTGTCTTTTTGGTCTCAGTTTACTTTGCTTTCCTACCAGCCAAAGGACCTGGGTGTAGTTTTTGTTTAGTATTGTCTACCTGAGCTATGACAAAGATAAGTACAATCAGGGAATCCAAAATTGTCCTAAGATTCAGAAAGAGAAATTTTATTAGGAATAAAATTTATTTTGAATTTGCTTGTTTGAGTCTTTCATCTAGCTATCATCTATCTATCATCTATGTTGAAATTTAGATTTGGTTCATAGTTTGCTGTATTCAACTGAAGTCCTGAAAATTTATATTTTAATCTGTGTTTAAACAAAGTAGGAAATAGGGGCAGGCAAAAGTGTATAATAGACAGCATATTCAACTCAGTGTTGAAGGCCAAATTCTAGTAAATCTCAATATGTTATTTGCCAAAATAGACTAGAAGGGAACTTCCTCAACTTGATAAACACTGTCTGTGAAAAACTCACAGCCAATTGTGTAAGACTGATGAATTACAGACCTATACCCCACAAACAAATAATACATTATTAATATATACATATGTATTATATACAAATATATACAAATAATACATAATTAATACATATATTAATATTTTAAAAAAAAACCCTCACAGCCAACATTGAACATTACACTCAATGGTGAAAGTGAAGATACTTCTAGAATCAGGAACAAACAAGTTTGCCCAAATTTATAACTTCTATTCAACATTGTGCTAGTGTTTCTAGCCAGGGCAATTATGCAAGAAGGAGATACGAAATGCATCTAGATTTGTAAGGAAGGAATAAAATATCTATTCACAGATGATATAATTATATAAAAAATCCCAAGGCGCCCACAAAAACTATTAGAATAAACAAGTTCAGCAGGGTTGTAAGATATAAGCTCAATATACAAAAATCAATTGTATTTTGAAACACCAACAATGAACAATCTGAAAATGAACTTAAAAAAATCCATTTACAATAGTATTAAAGAGAATAAAACACTTAAGAATAATTTTAACAAAGGAAATGAAAAATTTGTACACTGAAAACTATAAAATGTCACTGAAAGAAATTAAGACCAAAATGAATGGAAAGACATCCCATGTTCATGGATAAGAAGACTTAATATTGTCAATATTACAATACTTCCCAAACTGATCAACAGATACAGTATGATCCCTAACAAATCCCAGTTGGCTTATTTACAGGAATCAACAAGCTAATCATAAAATTCATATGGATATTCAAAGAACCCACAATAACAAACAATCTTCAAGAGGAAGAAAAAATCGGAGAACTCATATGTCTTGGTATTAAAACTTAATACAAGGCCACAGTAATCTAGATGATATGATACCTAAAAAGGATAGACATATAGATTAGTGGAATAGAATTAAGGTTTCAGGAATAAACCCATTTTGGAATTTTGCCAAAAGTGCCAAGAGATTTTTTTTTTATTATTTATTATTCTTTTTGAGAGAGAGAGATGGGGGAGGAGGAGAGGGAGAGGCAATCTTGAGCCAGGCTCTATGCTCAGCACAGTGCCCACAGCAGGGCTTGATCTCACAACCCTAAGATCATGACCTGAGCCAGAATCAAGAGTGGGATGCTTACCAACTGAGTCACGCATGTACCCCTAAAGTGCCAAGAGAATTTAATGAGGGAAAGAATAGTCTTTTCAAATTGTGCCAGGACAATTAGATATCAATATGCAAAAGAATGAATTTGTTTCTCTACCAAACACCATATATACATATTAACTGAAAATGGATCAGTATCATATCAGTACCTAAATATCATACCTAAAACTTTAGAACTCTTTTGGCGGGGTGCCTGGGTGGGTCAGTTGGTTAAGTGTTTATCTTCTTCTTAAGCCATTGATCTCTGGGTCCTGGGATAGAGACTCAATTGGAGGCTCTTTGCTCAGCAGGGAATCTGTTTCTCTTTTTCCCTCTTCCTCTGGCCCTCCCCCTGACTCATCTCTCTTGTGTGTGCTCTCTCTTTTGCTCTAAAATAAAATCTTTATTTTTATTTATTTTGTTTGTTTTTTTTTGTTTATTTTTTCCCCAAATATGTTTATTTTATTTTTTCAGTGTTCCAAGATTTATTGTTCATGAACCACACCCAGTGCTCCATGCAATACGTGCCCTCCTCAATACCCACCACCAGGCTCGCCCAACGCCCACC
>JAQQSY010001945.1:0-14020 GCA_028646535.1 Procyon lotor
TAAAACCAGATTTCAGGAATAGAGAACCAATTAACTTGAAACTCTTCATAAATGCGTGAGTTACAGAGTAATTTGAGGACGATACAGAATCATGGAAGTTTAGAACAGGAGGACTTGGAGCCCGCCTGTCCGCCCCTCATTTCGCAGACGGGAAGCAGGCCTGGGGTGGGAATTAACCTGCCACGCCCCGTCTGACTGGCAGAACACCCGAGTGCAGGCCAAGCGCTAGGTCCCCTGAGTCAGGCTACCTCTGCTTGATCTTATTGCATCAAGAGACATCTGGCCAGATCGGCCTCTGGACTGCAAAAGCCTTGGAGGTGTGAAACGGGTACCATCCTTTATTTTCCAAGGGAGACAAATACAGGGAGTACAGCGACTGGCCCAAGGGAAGCTGAACGGAAACCCACGTGTCCTGATTACTAAGCCAGCGTGTCTTCTAAGGAGCCAGGGGCAGTACGCTATGGTGGAGAGATCAGAACATGGAAGAGACACAATCCTAGATGCACCACCACTTGCCGGGGATGTGACCTTAGACAAATTACTTGCCCTTGGTGCGTCTCAGCTTCTTCGTCTGTAAGATGTGCTCATGGCAGTGCACTTCCCAGCGGGTTGCCTGAGCTCACTTGTGTGAAATGCTTAACCCTGTGCTCTCAGCAGACACTCCCTTTACACCAGAACACTTAGGAAATGCCACCGCCTGGAGCTCAGGATCTGCTGGTAACGGATCTCAAGACCTGGATCTAGTTTTCTTGATGTGATGCTTTATGACCTTCCTGAGGAGTGCCACAGGCAGGACTTAAGTGGCGCCTATGCAATGGCTCCCTCTCCTTGGAGGAAAGACAGCTATTCAGACCGTGTACCTTACTTGCTCTCCCGTTTGGTAGAATTTGCCAATGTTACCTCTTGCCATAAATTGATGAAATGGGGATGCTGACAAAATAACAGGCATAGGATGTATTATTGCTCATGCCTTGGGGAGATCTAGAAGCAACTGGCCAGGAAATATTTAGCAGAATTAATACTTGGCGACAAAAGCTGGTGCATAACAAAACCATTGTGTAAATCAAGCCTGGAATGTAAAATCAAGGGCTCCATTAATATTCTGCGTTTTAATGGAAGAAACACCTGCTGGGCTATCAATAAAGGCATTTTGCAGAAATCTGTTGAAATTGTCATTTAACTACTTGAGTGCCAGGGAACTTGACAGAGTTCCCACCATCCATTTCTACACTGGGAAGCCAGAATGCTTTTTAGAAGGGATTACTATGCATCCAAGGGCATGTAAGGTTTTGCTTTAGAGTTAGGAAAAGTTTTATAATGTGGAAAATGGGAAACTTTTTATGTTGTTATTGCAAACTCAGGATATACTTGGAAAAAATCAAGATGCTACACTTAATGGCTTACATCATAGTGAGCCACACTAGACACTGGAGTCAGACTGGCTAGGCCACTTGGTAGCTGTATGACCTGTGCGAGATGCTCCCTGATGCTTCCTCAGTAAAACAGGGACAACAGTGACAGGCTCACAGCAGGGTGGCAGCTGCCCTTATACGGCCAAGTAGTCCTTTACATGTAGTGGGGGGGGGTGCATGTGGGTCAGCAGAACGGGGTGGCATCTTTGGGGTCCCCGTTCAGGTACCACTTTGGTGCGGGGAGGATGTCCACTCCTATTAAGCCAGCCACTGAAGGCTGCTAATGAGCTTCCATGGTTAAAGCCTGATTGCTCTTGGCTAAATAAAACTGTGTAGGACTAGGAGAGTTAGGAGAAAGCACTTACCGGGTAATGGTGACTGAGGACACGCCATTTGCAAGGGAAGAACTCGTCACCAGTCTCACTCAGAGAGCTCGTGGGCTGACAGGAGCCCTACTGGCAAGGCGTCGAGTGCTGTGGGGAGTCAGCCGCGGACTCTGGCAGCCTGGCTCTGCAGACCAGACTCTGCCCAGGCAGACAGTTTGGGGACATCGCATGACATTGAATGTCAAGACGGTACCGCAGCATTGGAGCGAACAGGCAAAGGCTGCCGGGTCTCACACCAACTCTTCAAAGGCAGAGACCCAGTCTTGTTACAGAGATCTCCTGAAGGGCTGAGGGGCTGAGGGAGTCATGAATTCGAATCCTGGCTCTACTTTTCACTAACTAGCTGACTGGGCAGGTTGCTTACCCTCTCTGCACCACTTGCCTCGTCAGTAAAATGGCAAACTACTTGGCTGCTCCAAGGCGGAGGAAGTGAGCTGGCGTGCCCTCGGCGCTCAGTAGATGGCAGCTGCTGTTAGCGAGCCAGGCCGCTTACGCACGCCCCCTGAAATGTGCTCCTTGCCTTTGCGTGGGGGTCTTCCAGCCCACACTCACCACCCTTTCCCGATCCCTCTCCCAAGCTCATGACGCATATCCATCATGTGTGGCGGCCTCCACCCTTACTGTTTAGAACCCATCACCCCTCCCTCTGGGCCTTCAGTAGTATTTGTGTGTACCTGCTATGTGCTGAGGAGGTGCTGTGCTAGGTGCTGGCAGTACAAAAGTGCACAGTTCAGGGCCCCTGACTCAGTTTACAAAGAAGTGGAAGGAACCATTCAGTAAGCAGACAATTGTAAGCAGACAATTAAAATGCAGTGTGGCAGGTGTGGTAATGGTACGGGTGCCATGGGACATGTGGGATGGAGGCCAGGAAGGCCTCCTGGAGGAGGCAGCCAGGCCTGGTTAAGGACTAGATGTTAAACAGGAAAGGGTGCGAGTGAGAGAATGCTCCAGGCAGAGGGAGCAGAACGTCCAAAGCTAAGAGCATGACAGGATTGGAGAATAAAAAAATGTGTCCTAGCTTCGGCACGTAGCTTGAGGCAAGCTGTTCCGTGGACATCACAGACTAATTCATACAATCCTCACAGCACCTGTATGAGAGAGGTGCTGTTATGCTGTTTGTGTTGCACATGAGGAAACTGAGGCACAGGGCCTGAGGCCATCAGCTAATGAGTTGCAGTGCTGGAACTGGAAGGCAGGTATCTTGACTCCAGAGGTGAGACTCAGGCCACGGCACCCTCCTGCCCCACAGCTGGATGGGATGTCTGGGCTAAGGTTTGAGAGAGGAAGCCAGAGGGGTGGTTAGGGGCCAGACCCTGAAGGGCCTTGAGTGCCACACCAAGAAGGTTGATGGAGAGCCACTGAGGGCTCCAAGGAGGGGTGAGGACTTGCTTGTTGTGGCCCTATTTCTCCTCTTTGGAGCAGTTTCCAGTTCAGGGTAAGATTTCTGATATCTACTCAACAGTGTGACCTTGAGGGCAGAGGCCTTGGAGGGCCTGCCGTTGGTTGGTACCAGTTGGGTTAAGTATTTGTAAAGCAAGCAGAATAAAAACACAGAAGAGGAGGAAGATGCCCTCTGGAGGGAGCTGCTTGGGTTTAAATTCCGGCTCTGACCCTCACTAGTGGTGAGACTGTATGGCCCCATCTCCTTTATGAAATTGGGATCATAGACCTGAGCTGCCTGGCCGTTGTGATGAAGCGAGAGAATGCAGGTACGTGGTTTGTTGAGCACCAGAACTCCGTGTTGACAGGCACTCTACTCTCTCCATTCCCAGCCTGCCCTTGTGTACCTGCCAGCAGTGTTTCAGGGGTAGCTTAAAGGGGCTAGGCCTACTTGTGTCCCCAAGAAAGCTACACACCAGCCCTGTGAGGAGAAGGTGCCTCCAGTTCATGGGAAAGGCTCTGCCTCAAATCAGGGATGTGGAGAATGCTGCCTTGGCCTTACCCCTCCTTCCCTCTGGGCCTCAGTTTCCTCATTTGTAAAATGAGGTGGCAGATGGTTGTCTTTGTGGGAGCTCTGACTCGGTTCTGGTGGTGTCCCAGGTAGGGGCAGGCAGCTGGGGAGGCAGTGGGCGAGGGCCAGGCCACCTGCCCCTGCCTGGGACCGACCTGCCTGTGGGGGGAGAGGGAGCAGTTATATCCGGGCCAGTGGGACCCCTGCTCCTCACCTCAACCAAGCTCTAGTCCCAGCCTCCGCGGCCAGCTCCTAAGTTTGCGCTCTGCCACTCCTCTAGAGACCAGAGAGGATGGCAGAGGTCAGAGAAGGCAGGGGCCATGGGCCAGGGAGGCCAGAAGCCTTCTTGGGGAGGGTGCAAGGCAGGCACAGGGGCTTGAGCCCAGGAATGTCGTTGCAGATGCTTGTGTGTGCGCAGATGGGTCCTTGGAACAGACTCTGGTTTATTTTTTTCATTCATTAGTTCCTTTCTTCATTCATTCATCCTCCCACTCATCAGCACACACACAGCTTCCCATGTGTCACACTCACTGTGTGTCAGGCCTGAGCACTAAGACAAATCCCCATTTGGCCTCTGCCAATTGAGAGCTTGCCTTCTGGAAGTTTTTGTTGTTTCTCAAACTCAGCATTACTGACAGTTTGCCAGATGATGCTTTGTTGTGGGGACTGTCCAGTGCACTCTAGAATATTTAGCAGCATCCCTGGCCTCTACCCATAGATGCCAGTAGCATCCCAAGTTGTGACAAGCAAAAATGTCTCTAGATATTGGCAGGTGTGCTCCAGGGTGGAAGTCACTCCTGCTGAGAATTACTGGTCTGATGCTGCTGATCTGCACAGAGGTGCCATGGACAAGCCTGTCAGGTGGGTGCGGCGACGCATTTAGAGGAAGGCTCTGAGCAGTCCGTCCTCACAGGCACAGCAAGTCAGCGGTCACCAGGGTCCCGGCTGTGGTGTGCAGTCTGCCATGGTAAGTCACCCTCCCCCCCTTCTGCTTCTGCCCACCCTAGCCAGATAGAGGGGCGGGGCCTGAAGCTGATAACCCGGCCAGGACGGGGCCTTAAGGACGGGTGGTGGGGATGAGGTCCCAGAACTTGGTTTCGCAGGGGTGTCCAGGAAAGAGCCGAGTGAGCCGTCTGCTTCACAGATGAGTGAGGTGGCACTCCGGGACCACTCTGCCCCAGGACAGTGCGGGTGCTGCTCCACAGAACCCTGCACTGGCCGCCAGGGCTGCTGCTAGCAAACTGTCTGGCCTCGTACAGAGTGCCAAGTTCTTACAGAGACAGCCAAGCAGCAAGTCTCCAGCTGGGGGAGCGAATGGCCATGGTATGGCCTAAGCCAGGCGAGGGTGGAGGCGGGACTTCAGCTTCCCGGGCCACAAGCCACATGCAGGCACCCGCACCTGGAAGGGAAGCTGCGTGGTTCTTTGTCAATATTCCACAGCACATTGCCCTTCAAAGACAGTGAGGCAGAGGGCACAAAACCTCAAATTTAGTCCATCTTAAGGACAGCAGCGGACTTCAGTTTAATGATGTATTACTTAGATTTGCTACAGTTAACAAACCCCCAAATCTCATTTATTTCTCATTCTTGTTACAATCAACGGCTGCAGGTCAGCTCCCTCAGCTCTGCTCCACGTGTCCTACCATTCTGGCGCCCAGGCTGATGGAACAGCCACTCGCTGGGAAATGTGTTCCCATGGCAAAAGGAAAAGAGCATGAACTCACCGCGCAACTGCCGTCTAGACGTGTCCACCCACGTCCCTTTACCTCCCCCGTGGACGGGATGGGGCGGATACTGCAAGCAGTCCTGTGGCTACAGGTAAGGATATATACTATCGTCTAAGAAGGAGGGAGCGAACAGCTGCACACAAAAATACAACCTATGACAATGACTCAACTGCCAAAAATCCCAAAATGTGAAAACTGGAGAGGAACTCAAGAGTCTACCATCCAAGTCTGTCAGTTTTCCCTACTACACAGATCAGAAAAACTGGAAAACTCATCAGGGGTTTTGCAAGATCCCGGTTTATAGGTCTTTACGGGTGTAGAAACAGGAGCCAGCTTCCCTGACCTCATCTCACTCCAAGGATCTACAGTATCCCCATAGAGCAAGCCTCTCTGCTCATGAGACGCCTGGAGGTTTGAGTCCCTCAGCCTGAATGCCTTGAAATTATTTGTATGGTTTATGTATAAACGTGGTTTGAGGGGCAGCTTCTCTGAAGCCTCTACCACCACAAAGGTCCAGCCAGAACCCTGGACCTAGATCCTGAGTCCACATCCACAGGCCAGGACTTCCTCAGGTCAGGTGCTGTGTTAACTGTAAGATGGTCCTTTCAGGGATAGAGGCTGGTGGTAACACAGCTCACAGTGAGTCCAAGGATGTCATGACCAAGGTACAGAGTTTTGTATCAACAGAAGAGAGTGGAGACCAGCTGGAGCTTGGCATTTTGACTGGAGAGAATACAGTTCAGGGAAGTCGGAGCTCTCCCCCCACCACTGTCCCCAGGGTGGCAGAAATAAAGTGTAGGGCTGAGCGGATTCAAGAATGCTGGATTCCAGGCAGAGGAGATCCCGGGGGCCTGGTTCCGCCTGGCTTGGTTACTTTACCTGGTACACCTTTCTTCCCTGGAGGTAATTCCTACAAAAAGTAGAGGATCCTACACAGACCAAAAATGCTGGTGTCAGGGCTTTTACAAAGTACCTGCAGTGAACACAACAAAAGAAGGGGTTAACTGAATTGCAATCTTAATCATCCCTGCACCTTCCCAACCACATTCAAGGTGAACCTTTGGATGAAAGTCAACATTAAAATGTAAGTTTAGCACATTTATTTGTTTGGTTGTATACATATCTGGTAAATGCATTAGACCAGTCCTCTAGCATCATGTATGCCTATGGTTAAATATGAAATCAACCTATAAGAACATACATTCATTCATTCATTCAACAGTGCATGCCCACGGTAACTTAGGCCCTGTACTAAAAACAAACAAAAACCATCATCCCTGCTTTCAAGTCCGGAGGGGAGGGAGATAAATAATTAACGACAGCAAAAACAATTACAGAAGCATTTGTGAGGTACAGCGCTAGGGCATGATGCCTTCTACAGGAAAGGGGAATCAAGAAAAGCTTCCTGGAAGAGGCCTTGTCCGTCTTGACTTTAATCTAGAATAGGAGTAGTGAGGAGGCATGGGGGAGCAAAAGCAAGGAGGTACAGGGCACCAGAGCATTTGCTGTTGTTTGGGGCATAAGCAAGTAGAGTGGGGCAGGTTGGAGAGGTGGGCAAGGCCTTGGCCTCCCAAATTAAGAAGTATTAGTGTGACCCAGTGTGCCTGGATTTGGACAGGGGTAGGAGGGTGTCTGTATCTTAGCTCCACTCAGTTCAAGGTCTGAAGTTGCCAGAATCCCGTCCTGAGTAGCCTCATATCTATGCCAGTTATTTAAAAAGTAAACATTTCCAATAGCATTTACATTTTTTGAGAAGCATGAAATTGGCTTTCCTCCACAGATCTACTTTGTTTAGATTTCTCCCCCATTTTTTGGAAATGGGGCGAGTGGACCTCAGGCCTTTAAAGAACTGTGGTAATAATTTGCTAATAATGGAAAAAATGAATTAGCTAAAAATTTATCTATAAACTAGAAGGGAGATTTAATGCCAGAGAAAAACACTGCTAAGAAAAGTCATCATTCACATCTGAAAAAATCTTTACCTCCTGCCTGACAAGCCAAAGCAGAATCATCAAGACCAACTGGACCCCCTACCAAGTCAGTCACCACATCACCAATTCCCATCTAATCTGCCTCTGAAATCTCCCACCAATCTACCCCTTACCTCATGCCTCACCATCAACTAGGACTCTGTAATGTGACCTACACGTCCTCTGTGGCTCCACGTACCACCATCAGGATGAAGTATGCTCCTGAGCAGGGCATTCAAGGCTTTCAGGAATGGCCCTAGCCAGCTCTCCAGCCTGTTTCCTACCGTGCCCAACCACCCTCATGCCCAACACATCGGGCTCCTTTCGCCTAAATGCAAGAGAATTTGCTTTGCTCAAAGCTTATGGAAAAACGGTCCAAAAGTCAACTTACAAATCCACTGAGGGGATTCCTTTATGGTCCAGGGACACCCCAAAGCTGAACAAAAAGACAAAAGCCAAATCCAGCGGGGCTGCCACAGCTACTAACAAAGATGCACTCTTAGAACAAGACCGACCTTTACAGTTTACAAAAGCACTTTGACTCCTACTCTCTCACTGGCTCTCAAACACCTGAGAAAAATGTAAGCAAGAATCAGTACTCCTATCCAAAAGATGAGGAGACCTCCCCAGGGAGGCAGTATGTGCTTACAGTCACACAGCCAGTTAATGATGGATCTGACTTCACAAACCAATGTTCTTTCCATATAACAATATCAGGGGACACGGGCACAATGAAGAACAGGAATGAGTGCCAGTTTTCAGGTCCAACAGCCAGACAGCTTGTCCCTTCTCAGACCCACCCCGTTCACTTCTCCCAGTCTGAGGGTGTCCTGTCTGCAGCGCAACGTGCTGAGTCATACTGAAGCTTGTTTGGCCAGTGACCTGGGCCAGGCTCCATGGTTGCCATCTCACAGTTTTGTGTCCAGAGCAGAAGGGAGGGGAGTACAAGGCAATCCCTGAGCAGTGGAATGAGACCCTGGCTGTATCCCTGGGATGGCGCCTGAGCATCCTCCCTGGTCTACTCAGCCCCATGAAGGTGGCTCACCTGGGGTGCTGCAGCACCTGCAGCAGGGTGCTCTGGGGAGGCACCCGGTAGAGTTCTGTCCCGTCTTCATCCTCAAAGTAGACCTGCAAGAATAAGAGAGCAGCAGGAATCAGACACAAATACAAGGCTTCAGCAGCACTAGGCATGTTGAGGCCAGGTCTAGGGAAAAGCTAAAGAGATGGCAATCTCTATAGAGTTGTGGAATATAAAATATAAAGCACTCAGTCCTCACCCACAATACTAAAAGGTATTATGGCTCCATTTTCCAAAGTTAGAACGAAGGCTCAGAGAAGGGGAATAACTCACCAGTGACACCCAGCTAGCAAAAGAGGAGCCAAGATTCAAGCCCAGGCCTGTGAACCTTCCCTTCCCTAGCAATTCAGTCCTAGACCCCTCAGAGGTAGAGGAAGCAAGCTACAGTGGCCCAAAGCAGGGGAAGAGCCCGAGGATGAGAAGGATGCTGGCCCTGTGCAGGTGTCAAAGCCCACGCAGGGTGAGGAAGAGGTCCGTATAGAAGGGCCGGCAGGGAGTGAGGGTGTCAGAACCCGGTCAGTGGAGGGCATCCCTGCTGGGAGCTGGCCAGCATAAGCCAGGTGATAAGGGTTACCTGGTAGAATGGCTGTCCGAGATGAAGTGTCAGAGCCCATGTAGGTGAGAAGGGTGTCTTTGCAGGGGACAGCTGATACAGGGGATCTGAGAATTAGATGGTACTAGTATATCAAAGCCAATTTCCTAATTTTGATGGTTGAGATTATGAAGGAAAATATCCTTGGTTGTAGGAAACGGACACTGAAGTAGTCAGGGGCAATGGGGCATCAGTTGGAATCTCACTCTCAAATGGTTAGTAGAAGAGAAAGTCTTTGTGTAGTATACGCTGTGATTTAAAAAAAGAAAAAAAGATCCCAACAATGGAATGATGGAATATTATTCAGCCTTAAAAAGGAAATTCTGACACAGGTTACAATGTGGATGGAACTTGAAGACATCAAGCAAAGTGAAATAAGCCAGATACAAAAAGACAAACAGTATATGGTTCCACTTATATGCGGTTCCTAGAGTAGTCTTATTCGTAGTGCAAACAGAATGGCAGCTGCCAGGAGCTGGAGGGAGGAGAGAATGGAGTTACTGATTCATGGGTGCAGAGTTTCAGTTTGGGATGACGAAGTGGAGACATAGTGGGAATGGATGTACAACCATGTGAATATACTTAATGCTACAGAAGCGGGCACTTAAAAATGGTTCAAATAGTAAATTTTATGTTCTGTATCATTTGACACTATTTTTTTTTTAAGATTTTATTTGAGAGAGAGGGAGAATGTGTGCAAGCATAAGCAGGGGGAGAGGGAGATGGAGAAGCAGGCTCCCTACCAAGCAGGGAGCCCAACAGGGGGTTCGATCCCAGGACACTGGGATCATGACCTGAGCCAAAGGCAGACGCTTAACCCACTAAGACACCTAGATGCCCCGACACAATTTTTTTTTTTTAAAAGGCAGTAAAAACTGTCCCCTACCCCGCCACCCCCACAAAAAATATCCCATCTAGGAAAAAGGTAAAACATCTCTTACCTCTAAATTACCAGGGCAGTATTTCCGCTCTAAATCCCAAGAGGGCGTTTCACCAAACATCACCATTAGATGATCAACAAACCTAAGGATATAACAGGTACTTTCTGGGTATCAGTAACTCATGATCTATTTTCCAACATCACAGTCCCTGGACACCCATTCAGAGAGCTATCAAAAATGTACAAAACATGAAATGCAGGCCTAAGCCATTCTGAGCCAAAACCATCTGGTCTAAGCCGAAATGTGTATGTGTATTAACTTGTCCTGTTATGACAGTAATTTTCTTTAAGCTGACTCAGGCTTAACATTCCTTACGTTTAGCCACATTCTAAGCATTAACCCTATGGAATCACATGTTAAAATTGCTAGTTATATTTTTTCTAATAAACAGACACTTCAATTACTATGCATATACTACCTAGAATGACTTCATGTCTCAGCAGAGATATGTTGTCAGTGCTTGACGAACAATACTGTGGTGTTCTACTTACTAGCCCAGTCAGGATGATGGTGACACTTGTGTCTGTCATTGCAAAGGTAGTTATAGTTAGTTAGTAAGGGCAGAAATCAGCTCCAAGATAGATTATGCCAAACCAGACTGTTAAACCTCTATTCTCTTCCCTCCTCAACCAAAACTTCACTTGTCCCTCTGCTGAGACAGCAAGGAAAGAACATGCCAGCAAGAACAGAGGGCTCTTGGGCAAGTAAGTACCTGGAGTCCTCGTGAAAAGCAGCGATGAAGTCCGACTGGGCGTGCTCCGGGTACAGAAAGAGCACAGGCCAGCTTAACCTGCCCTGCTCATCTACATTCAGCCTGGCTCCATAGGGGTTCTCTGAGCTGAGCCCATCCAGGAAAAGCTCACCTAGACCTTCTGAGTCTGAATCTTCATCCTGACCAGCAACTTCAGAGACTAGCCTGATGTTCCTAGCCTGGATTAAAAACAGAAATACACAAACCTTATTGTGTGGAAGAATGCAAGCCCATTTCAATAGCAGGGAAACCACCATACTGTGAGCTCCCCGCGCCCAGTTCTACACAATTCATCTGCATGACCCCTGAGGCCTAGCACAGCAGGGATAACTCACCTTCACCAGGATTCTACCATGTACTGGACCCTGTGTCACAGAAAAAAGCTAGACATGGTTCTTGCCCTGAAGACCCCACTCCGGGTCTACTGGTCAAACAGCTATGGAAATAAGTACAATGTAAGGTAAGAGAAAGTGGAGTTGCAGAAGTACAGACCATCGATAATTAATTCAGCCTGGGGGCTGGAGATGACTGGGGAATGCTGGGCCCTAAGCAATAACTATGAAAGGCAGAGAAGTTGGAGGGGTTGGGGGAGGGTGGAAAAGCATTCCATCTCCAAGGAACAGCATATGCAAAGGCAAAGAAAAGATCGAGCCTGTAGCATATACAAAAATGGCAAGTGTGTTGATGTAGCTAGGACATGGAATACTAATAATGCACACTGACCTATCTTGACTGTCTCATGGAAATAAAGATAAATCAAACATCTGAATAGAAGTTATCTCTTTAATGTATGTGTGTGGAGGCAAGCACAAGAGGGGAAGGTTACGTGCAATCAAAATTACTTTTGATACCTCCCAAATCAGGGGTTGGCAAACTTTTCCTTAAAGGGTCAGACAGAAATATTTTAGGCTTTGTGAGCCAAATGGTCTCTGTCAAAATTAACTACTTGACTCTGCCACCGTAGTGTGAAAATAGCCATAAGTAACATATAAACAAATAGGCAGGGCTGTGATCCACTGCCTCTTGCTTTAAACCATCAGTAGAATATGGTTCTGTGTATACGACTGTTAGGGTTTTTTTTTTAAAGATTTTATTTATTTATTTGACAGAGAGAGATCATAAGTAGGCAGAGAGGCAGGCAGAGAGAGAAAGTGAAGCAGGCTCCCTGCTGAGCAGAGAGCCCGATGCAGGGCTTGATCCCAGAACCCTGAGATCATGACCTGAGCCGAAGGCAGAGGCTTTAACCCACTGAGCCACCCATGTGCCCCTGTTAAAGTAATTCTTACATACACTGAAGCTTGAGATGCATGGTCAAACTAAGGGAGAGAGCCAAAATCAAGTCTGTTTGCAAATGGGCATTCCAATATTCTACATTTTAGAAGATGACCAAATATCCCACTGTGAATGAGGATTAGCAGGAGAATCGGAGTATTCCATCCAGCTTAATCTGTTAACAGGAATTAACAGATTGTTATGGAGAGGGACTAGTGGAGTGCATCTTGGTAGTGTGAAGTTCTCAAAGTCAACAGTAACTTAAAATGGTGCATTATTTGATTCAACAAAGAATGAAACCAAGAACCTACTCCACAACCTCATGGCAGGTGTCATCTCCCTTGTGAAGACCGAGCAAGCCAAAGCTCCACAGGTGACTTGCTCGGTATCCAATATCCAGGTAAAAATAAGATTTGCCTCAGACTACATCCATTTAAAACGCAAGGAAGAAAGGACAGGGTAGAATTTTTATTGTTAAAAATTAATTTAAAAATTTAAAAAAAATTAAAAAGCAATTTTTAACAACAATAGTGTTGTTAAACAAAATTTATTGTTGTTATAAATTGCTTTTTATTGTTGCTAAAAATTCAGATTTTTTCAGGATACAGTAGCTAAGAGCAAGGACCTGGTTCTGACACACATTAGCTGTGAGAGGTTCCTTCACCTCCCTGAGACCACATCACTATGGCAAATCAGGAAGATTTGCTAGCTAGAAGATCTACCTCAGAAGGCCACTGTGAAGATGAAAGAATGCTCAGCCCATAGCAACTATCCAGTGTAGCTTACCTGAGATCAACATATGTACACAAGCAGGAAAGCTGACTGGAGTCAGGGGGTCTGATTCCAGAGCCCCTTCAGCACACTGCTTCACCAAAGCCAAGAGAAAATGACCAGATTCATTCAAATAAAGCATCCTAAGATAGGTTCCTAACAAGCTTGAGGATTAGGAAGACCATATGGGCCTGAGGTTTGAGAACTCACCTTGATGGCCTGGAGTAAAGCCTCATTCTGATTCTGCTCCTTCTTTTCTTTCAGCTTTGCTTTCCTGATATCCCTCTGCTCAGTTCTCTAAAAATGAAATTCAGACCCATCAGTTCTAGGGAGCTTGTTACCTCTTCTGTCACCCCAGCCTGCTTCTTATTCTCCAGTATCGGTCCAATCCAGGTTCCTGTGTCAAGCAATACCAGCGGCCTGATTCAGTTCAATTAACATTTTAAGAGCACACTTCTGGTGCCAGCATAAATTCAAAAATGTATAGTTCCCACACCCATGTTGCTCAGTCTACCGAGGGAGACAATGAAATATCTGTTATGTGTTACCCTGGCGATGTGAATCCAGTGCTATAAAATAGAGAGGAGTGATGGATCCTGCCCCACTGAGGAGGTGGGTTTAGATGGACACAGAACATTCCACCAGATGGAGAAAGGCCATTCTCGGTAGAGGAACTGACATCAGGGTCTATGGGGTATTTCAACTTCTCTGGAATGGCTGTAGTATAGGAAACACTGGGAAAAGCGCGCAAGAACTTATCAGAGGCTCTGCCCTTTGCCGAATTACAATCCATGAGAGAAAAACATTATCAGTCTACTTAATCTGGCAGAAATATAATTTAGATTTCCTTTTCCTGCAAATTTGCCCCAGTTAATTCTGCTCTTACCCTCAGGATTATAGATTAACAGGGGTCAGCAAACTTTTTCTAGAGATTTTGTTTAGAGACTTTTTCTGGATATTAATATTTTTAGGCTTTGCAGACAATGTGTGCTCTCTGTTGTATATTATCTACTTTCTTTATTTGTGTTTTAACTCTTTAAAAATGCGAAAAACATCTTTAGTTCACAGAATATATAAAAACAGGCTACAGGCTAGATTTGGTCAGTTTGCTGATCAGAGGATCTAAACTATAGTACCAACCATCCCTCATCCTTCCCACAAAAGCCCCA
>JAQQSY010001946.1:0-14019 GCA_028646535.1 Procyon lotor
TCCGCTGAAGAAAGTCCTTCCCGAAGCAGAGGGTGCGCCATTCGGCCCCGGGGGTGCGCGTCCTCCTAACAGCCGTGTGACGAGAGGAACTCTCGCCTCGGCTTGGGCCGCGCGTCACAGGGACCGACTTCGGGACGAGCCCCCACCTGCCCGTGGTGTCGTGAGCTGAACGGCCTGCTTGGGCTCTTCTGCTATGGACAGTTAGCGGACGAACGTGTGGGAGACAGATCTCGCTGCTCAACTTGAGGACTGGCCGTCACTCCGAGGAAACGCACCGTGGAGTCGCTGACGATTAGGCTGAAGACTTCAAGTAAACATCAGAGTTTTGAAGCACTTTCATCCGCCACCGTGAACTTGACGGTTTCACGTACTTAAAGACCTCCAGGCGGCACGCGTAATGACGAACAGATGTGATGTTGGGGGAGAGCATAACGGGAAAGTGGAAATAAGTGCAGACCCCAGTTGAGAAGGACGACCGTGTTTGTCCAGAGCGCGTGATGCCGCACGTCGGCGAGCACTCAGGCCGTCGGTGGAGACTCGGGGGCAGGCGGAGGACAGGATGGGCCCGGGGCGCCGCGGGGGGGCCTGGGACTGGGGACACGGGTGGCGTCGCGAGGACCGGGCATCCCACGCGGTCGGTCAGGGGACACACGGGGCTTTCTCTGGTGGCCCCTAAGTTGGACGCCGGCACACAGACAGGGCTGCCGTCCCCACTCCCCAAGCCCGGCCACGTGGGGCCGTGTTCCTGGGGCCCCGTTTGACCTCCAGACGGTCACTGGAGATGGGGTCTGGCTTCCTGCTCGTCTGATCTGCCCCCGGCCGGCTGCCCCGCCGCTCACTGTCGGCTGTGTGCGTGCTCCCAGGGCTGGGCTGGCTGCTGCGGCCGCAGCTCAGGTCCACATCCAGACGCAGTCTGGCCACCGGCCGTTTCTCCACGCCGTCTCTCAAAAGCAGCAACATGGGGAAACCCGGTAAACCAGTATTTTCCTAAGTCTGATGGCTGAGATTACGAGATTGGGCACAGGGAGAGGATCCGGTCGGAGTACAAGAGGCACAAGTGATGCTCAAGGTGAGGGAGCATGAGAGAAGTTCACTGAGGAGGTTTCAGATTCGACATTTCCGTTCATCTTTAAGAAACTACAACTTGACAAGCTTTTGTGTAGATTGAATGAAGAAAACCCCCATAATAATCTGAAAAGGTCATCAGCATGTCCCTCCTGCCTCCCACTCCACACGTGTGTGCGTGTGCGTGCCTGACGTCCCCCCAAGTCCCGCAGACGGCCCGCGGGGACACACGGGGCACAGAGGCCGACGGAGAGCCCGGCCGCCCCTGTTAAGACAGACGGAGGTTTCCACAAACATCTCCTCAGTCATCTCTTGTCCCTGGTGGAAAACACGGTCGGTTTTAATAAGAATACGCTACTTACAGCGACACATGTGCGTTTATTATTTACGAATGTACAATAACAGATGACTGTTCTAACTTCTGACACAGTAAACACGGACATGAACTTCACATCCACTGAAGCCCCTCGGGGCGCTCGATCGCGTCGACGCTCCCCGGGTGACTTTCGGGGGACAGCCAGGGCTGAGCACATTCCTGCGGGGTGGGGGGCTGTGGGCCAGGCAGCAGCATCGGGGTCTCCGCCTCCCCGGGCACTCCCGGGTGCGGGCAGTTGGAGAAGCCCTCGGCCCCGGGGACTCGCCAGCTCCGCAGCCCCGGCCGCTCAAGAACAAGCTCCTATCTGGACCCGCGGGCTGGGCCCACCCAGAGCTGCCGCTGGGTCCACCTCGGGGACGGATCTGGCAGGTCCCGGAGGAGTCGGCCAGAGGCAGGAACGAGGCCCCAGGTGAGATGAGAGCAGCGACAGGGACCGGGTCTGCACGCGGCTCAGAGACGGGGCCCCGCCACCACGTGGACCCGAGAGGTGGGCTCAGGGCCCCAGAGTCACAACGAGGACGCGTCACACCATCACCTGCCTCCCCTCCTCCGCCCATAGTTTGGCAGGTGCGTCCCCTGAGGCTTTAGGTGTAAAGCTGATTTGTTTAAATGTTTGTTCGGGAACGTCCCCTGTGCTGGTCGCGGTTCCCAGTGCAGCACCAAGAGCCAAGTGTGGCTCTTCAAGTTTAGCTTTAAATTAAGTAAAACTAGATACAATTAAAAAAAATCCAATTCTCGGTCTCCGGAGCTCCAGCTGCGGGGCCCAAAGAGCCCGTGGTGCGTGGATTCCTCGGGGGACAGTCCCGCACCGCGAGCACATCTGTGCGGCACGGGTGCCTCCCGCAGACGGAGTCTAACAGATGACATGGTGAAGATTGACAAAACGGGGACAACAGCGCAGACGTCTGTGAGGTGAGTGTGGGGTCGGTCTGCGCTTCAGAGAGCGGAGACGTAGCAACAGAAGAAGGTCTGCAGTCCCCAGCTCGTGGTCACACTGTCCGCAGGTGAGCATTTCCTCGGTCTCCCTCTGTATATGCACGGCCTCTTGACAAGAGCAAGAGTACACACACACACGCGTGTGCACACGCATACATGCACACGCACGTGCACACACTCACACTCTCAGCCTCGCGGCAGAATCCTGAGTTTCCATCCTGCTCCAGCTCCGTGACTCTTACTGAAGCCCCCGCGGGGCGAGCGTGGCGTGGGGGGCGCCCCTGCCCGGGGTCACACAGGCCTGCGTTCCAGTTGCCGCCCTCTCTTCAGCCACTGGGACTGCGACCAAGTCGCTTTGCACCAGCAGGTGTCCGTGCGTCCCTCTACATTCGTCAGGGCGGCCGTGGCAGAGATTTGAACGGGTCGCAGAGCCCAAGCGGCATGAGAAGCTCAGCAGCGAGCAGGGTCGAGCCGGGTTACTGAGGAAGACAGACTCCACTCTGGCGGTGAGGCCTGATTTCCACCTGCTCGGAATCGCCTCTTCCAGGCAGCATGGGCTTGGCTGGATCTCCGCCGCTCACTTGAGCCCCGCGCTCCTCTTCTGCCTCCCGCCTGAGCGGACAGCGGCTACGGCAGCTGGTCTGTAAGCCCGTGAACCTGCTTTCTGAGCCCGGAGGAAGGATCGTGAGCGGCGCGCCGGGGCCTTGCTGCACAGACGCACGGAAGTGAGCGGTGAGGAAGAAGCAACCGGGCTTGGTGACCCCAAGTGTTTAGGCTCCTGCAACCTCGCCGAGAGGCCAGACCCTCCCGAACCAATGCTTCACCTCTGATGGGAAACAGGCGAACCCTACAGCCTTCTCGGTTCAGCTTCACAGATTGGGGAAAAGGACATCTTGGGTCCCCCGTGTGGGCTTGCCAGGGGCAGAGGCCCCTCTGGCCTCCGCTCTGGGCAGCATCACTGGGACTGGCCGAGCCCAGCGAGACACGGGGCCATCCCCTGACGCTCCCTGTCTCCTCCGGAGTGACCCCTGCCCCGGCTGCAGGTGCAAAGGGCCGGGTTTAGCACGCCACCCCCACCCTTCCCAAGGCTGGACTTGGAGCCCCGGCCCCTTCTCCTGGGCCTACACCTGCTAGCGTTTGCTGGGACGGGTCGTGGGGCGGATGGGGAGAGGGGGGCCTTGAAGTCCCAGCCCAGCAACATCTGTGTCTGGAAGACGTGTCTCCCCAAAGCGAGAGCCAGCAGGCTGAAGTCACTTGACATGCTTGTGGTTCTGCTCGCCCGGGCTGGAGCGAGCGCAAGGGGGTGTGCGTGTGTGCACGGAGGAGCACTCACGGTCTCATTTGTTTTACATGTAAGGACTTGGACAGGGCAGGGTCTGGAATTCAAGCAGATGCCAAAACACGATGGAAAGAAACCCACGGGGCCAAAGTCTTTGCAGCAGCGGCAGCAAGAGCAGAGGGAGCCAGGGCGGCAGGGGAGGGTGGGGCCGGGGCGAGGGAGCGGGGAGAGGTGGCGCAGGGGACTGTGAGGGCCCGCAGGTGTCGGGCTCAGCCTGCGGGATGGTTGCAGGCGGCTGCCTGTGGCCCCAGCCCACCGCGTGCAGGGGCGCGGTCTCGGGACACCTGGGGCGAGGGGCGGCCCGGTGTCGTCGGCCACGGGAGCTGGTGGGGGGCACGCTCGGTGCGGCCGCGTCTGCGCCTTTGCCGCGGTGAGAACACGCCCTTCCCCGGGCTGCCTCTTCAGGACGGGTCACAGAAGTACTTGCTGGACGGTGTCCCGGCCTATCGTACAGACCAGGGGTCCCGCAGTCACGACCCACACGCTCCGCTGGGTCCGCAGGGCCCTCCTGAGGCTCGCGCACTGGCCACAAGGGGCTTCACTTTACGGGCAAAGATGAGTCTGTAAACTTCACTTTGTACCAGGAAGGGCTACACACTAATAAGGATGAATAGAAGTGGTATAAGGAACAGTTTTATAAAACACAATCGTGTCCGGTGTTCACATACTTATTTCATAAAGTTCGCAAGGAGGAGATCTGTGTCTGGTGCGCGTACCGCTCTCCATTTCGTTGTTGTCCCAGAGTCTCAGGCACGCACACATGCGCTCACACGCTCGTGTACACATGCCACACACGCACAAGCACTCACATACGGTGTGCACCCACCACACACGTGCACATGTCACACACGTGTGCACACACCTCGCCGACGGGCTTTATCTCTGACTCGTCCCCACAAGGCCAGCTACACAGCTGGGTGTCCCAACAGTCCTTCTAGCACCACATGGGCTGTGTCACTGTTCCCATCGGGAAAACAGCAGAAGCCGCACCTAGACAATGACCGCTCAGCAAGAACAGAGGTGACCGAGACTGAGCTCCTGACCGTCGCACCCCCACCCCCGGCAGGGGCCGGCCCTGCCCCCGAGGAGGGCAGCTTCTTCTACGACAAGAGGCTCCGGCTGGCAGCCCAGACCAGGACCCTCTCTGTGTCCTCAGGGCCGTGCCTCCTTCCCAAAGTGGGCCCTCTCTGGGAGGCCGCTGCTGGGCCCCCGCGGCCCTCACGCCCCCCACCTGCCCAGGGCTGGGTCTGCGCCCCCCGGACAAGGGAACCCCAGAGAAGATGTGCAGGAGATGAGTTGGAGTGCACAGGGAACGGGGAACGGGGCCGGAATCCCAGGGGAGATGCTGGGGCGGGGATGGGGCCGGGACGGCGGCGTCCTGCCGCGTGAGCTTCCCCTCCTCCCACAGTGATAGGTGGCCGGTCCTTCAGCCGGAAGGACACCCAGAAGACTCCTCCACTCTCCTTTCCGTGGGGTCACCCCTGGCTCACACGCTGGCAGGGAGCTCAGCCGGAGCACACGGCGGCCGCGGGCAGTCGCCCTCATGAGGGGAGCATCTGGGGGGCCCTTGGACCCCACCCCACATAGCAAAGATTCTCAGAGCTCAGCTGTCAAGTGCAGTTCGGGGGAGCCACCAGCAGCCTTGAGGTTCACCTGTGCGTACCCGACGCACTCTCTCTCCAAGCCCAAACTCCGACGCTCCAGCACGATGGCTCTGTGTTCGTGAAAACGACCAAAAATCAGAGTTCTTCTTGTTGGAAAGATCGGTCGGGACCCCTCGGACGGCATTTACAGGGAGATGACGTGGGAGCTGCCAGGTGGACTCCGGGCCCCCGATCTGGCCGTGAGGACCAAGCGGTCACTGAGGTTGGGGTTACACTCCTGTCACCTGCGGCCCTCTCGTTGAGGACCGTGAGACCGATCGCCTCGAGACCGGGGGTCGTTTCCCCGTCATCACGGGCGGAGTCAGAACACAGCACGAAAGCCAGCTGCAGAAACAGGAAGCGCTCGCTCAGTCACGTGAGAGGCTCCCGCGCTCCGAGCACCGACCGCTGTGTGCGACCTGGAGGCATAACTCACAACGCGACATCGGGCCCCTCGCTCCCCGCAATCAGTCAGAGAAAACACCATCACTCGTCAGGTCTTTCTTTTACAAATGAGGAAAAGGACTCCCTCGTTGTTTGGGTGACCTGTTGACAAGCGAATTGGGGTCGGTGCCTCGAAGGAAGGCGGGCACAGGTCCACGTGTAGCATCCAAATATCAGTCTTGCGTGCAGATGTGCAGGTGAGAGCAGGAGCCACGGGGCCAGCAGCTTTCCCGACACGCAGTCCCCGGGGGAGTCACGAGCGTCACGGAAACACAATAGAGTCGAGGGGTGAGTCACCACCATCCCCGTCCCTCCCGGGAGCTGGGCTGCTCTAATCTGGGCTGATGGGGGCCGGACTCCTGCAAGGGCAGCTGCCCCCACGGTGACATGAGAGCCCTTGATTCCCCTCGATGAATGTTTCCCAGGAAACAGCCTTGCGCCCGTGAGAGGCTCTGCCGGGTCATCAGGAATGTCTCCCCCGTGCTAACTGTTGGTGGTGGTATGCTTCCGGGACAGGTTCAGAAATTGTCACTTAAGCACCACCAGTTTGAGTGTAGAAGGTCTCACTTATGACCCAAGACCCAGCTCCTACTTCCTGATCGCTGACGGCCATGGCTCCCTGCGCAAGGTCCTCGGTTAAGATCACCGTGTTCCATCATACTCCCTGGTCACATGGACCAGAGAGGTTGGGGCAGAGATATATAGGGATTTAGGTTTATGTATTTATTTGACAGAGAGAGAGAGAGAGCAAAGCATGTGGAGACAGAGACAGAGGGAGAAGCAGGGTCCCCACCGAGCAGGGAGCCCGATGCGGGGCCTGATCCGGGACCTTGGGATCACAACCTGAGCCGAAGGCAGATGCCTCACCAACAGAGCCTCCCAGGCGCCCCAGGGCATAGATATTTTCATAACCCTTTGGGTATCTTCCTCTACCCATCATTTTGAGATGCTACCCTGGGCCAGAGACCACGTCTTATTTCTGACCCTGTTAGAGGCGTCTTGCAGTTATAGTTTGATGATCTTTCTTTGTTAAGGAAGAGACTTTTTTTTTTAAATATTTTATTTATTTGAGAGAGAGAGATCACAAGTAGGCAGAGAAGCAGGCAGAGGGAGGGGGGGAAGCAGGATCCCTGCTGAGCAGAGAGCCCTATGCTGGGCTCTATCCCAGGACCTGAGATCATGACCTGAGCTGAAGGCAGAGGCTTTAACCCACTGAGCCACCCAGGGGCCCCTAAGGAAGAGACGTTTGAGTCTACATTTGAGACAACATCTCATGCAGACCAACACAAGTGAGAGAACATTTTGTACTTATCTTGAATGTTGACCAGCGTCCTCACCGCCAACAGAGAAACCATGTGTCTGCAAGCAGGGGGTCCAGAGCACGTGCCCCCCACTGAGCACACCCCTGCACCTGCGGGCCCCGAGCACGTGCCCCCCACCCCCCGAGTGCACCCCTGCACCTGCGGGCCCCGGGCATGTGCCCCCCACCCCCCGAGTGCACCCCTGCTCCTGGGCCTCAGTCCCGACACCCTGGCTCCCTCTGCGCTGGTGATCTTCAGGCCACCGGCTTCGTGGCTGCAGGAACGCTTACCTGCAATGTGCAGGGCTCCAGACAGACACGGTCTGTTCCAGGTATGTCCTGGGGGAGGGGCGCTCCCGTGGTGCTACGTGTAAGTAAAGGGTAGGAGAAGGAACAGGAAGGGAAGGAGGGAAAGGGAAGGAAGGAAGGAAGGGAGGGAGGGAGGGAGGGAGGGAGGGAGGGAGGGAGGAAAGAAGGAAGGAAAGAAACAAGGAAAGAAACAAGGAAAGAAAAGAAGGGAGAGAGGAAGGAAGGAAGGAAGGGAGGTTTGCTTTTATTTGTTTTGCAGACATATCTGGTCCCTGGGAAGCGTTTAAATCCTGAATTAAGAAAAAGAAGAGGTCTGCCAGGTGAAGAAATGATTGGGGCCACTTTTGCCCTGAAACCTAATACCTGCGATTTTTGTTAAACCCTGTTCAGTGGATTCTGGACCAAATTCCAGCGTGGGGGTGGGCGTCCTCCCTCAGCAATCCTGCATCGGCGGGCGGTGGGGGGGGTTACAACTCCGTTCCGACCCCGGCTGCCTGGGGCAGAGCAGCCCGCAGCCCCCAGACGGCCCTCGCTTCGGGTCAAACCAGGTCCCTGTCCCCTGTGCTCCGACCCGAGGCTCCCACACCCCCCTCCTCGGCTCGAGCTCGATTAGTTTACAAGAGTGGCTCACAGATCTCAGGAAGCCAGTTCAGTCACTAGATTACCGGTTTATTACAAAGAATATTAACGGATAGGAATCAACAGCCAGATGAAGAGATACGGGCGAGGCCGTGAACAAAGGGGCTTCTGTCCCCACGGAGTTTGGGGGCCCTGGGTGCGCGAACACTCCCTGCTTCCTCCCCCGGGCTCTGCTCCCTGCCCTGCCGGGTCCCAGAGGCCGAGTCACTCACGGGGGCTGCACATCCCACCTCCCGCCCCCGGGTCAGGCTCCCCTCCGTCCCCCTGGCAACCAGCCCCCCATGACACTAACCCCGCGGTGGGGGAGACGCGGGATCGATCGAACGGACGGGACACCAACTCCGTCTTGGAGGCTCTGCGGCCCTGCGGGAGCTGAGGACAGGCGGCCGAGTGACAGGACGAGAGTTGCTGTGTGGCCCAGACAAGCCCGGGGCTCGGACGCTGCGAGTCAGGAGCTGCGGCTCCACTGGGCTCACGTGGACCCCGCAGAGCTGAGGACAGACTCAGGCGCCTGAGTGACACGCGCGTACTTCTCGTAAGTTACAAGCCCCTACGTGTCCTGACCGTGCACGGTCACGGGCAAGGCCCTCTGCGGGAGGCAGGCTGACTTACGGCTGCGCCTTCCAGAAGCACAGACCTGTGGGGACAAAGCCGTGGACGGTTCTGATCGAACGTCTCAGGACAAACCTCCCTGACGAGCCCCGTGGAGAAGCGTGAGGGCTGCGCTGCACCCCCCTCCCCAAAGCCTTGCCCAGCACCCCGGGGGAGGTCCCCGAGCCGACAGGGGCCCCTCGCTGGACGCTGCCCTTCCTGCTCTTACTCCGGGGATCAAGAAGAGCCACGGCCCATCGCCCCGAGTCATTCTGCAAGTGCTCACTTCCCGCCGGGGTCCGGTCCCCACGACTGCTGCAGGCCCGGCGGGGCCGTGCGCGTTCTTAACAAGTAACTTATTAGGTGCCTGCCCGGCCCAGGACCTAATCCGAGGCAGGCGGCCGTGGGGACGACAGCCCTGCCCAGCACCTTGATCAGGTCACAGGAAGCAGCCCTTGACTTATTGCCGAACCCCCACAGGTGCTTGATTAATTACCCTGGAAATTAAATTCCTTCTTTGCTCCCCTTCCCCCAAAGAAAAAGTTCCCTGGCTCCTGGTTAATTTCCCCTTTGACCTCCGAGCATCAGCGGAACATTAATCACGTTCAGGCCTGGCCCCCGGCCAAGGCTCCGAGGAGGCTCGACGGCATCCTGGCGGTCAGACGCTTTCGAGGCCCCCGGGGGTCTGAAGCCGCACGGCCTCCACCCCAGCGTTGGGAGGGATGCTTTGGGAGCTGCGACATGGCCAGGAGCCCACCCGACGCCTCACTTCTCTCGGGAACCTGAGGAAGTTCTGGGACTGCCCACACACCACATGTGGGTCCCCCGTCCCCCCGGCCTCCGTCTCCCCGTCACTCAGGTGGGTCCGGGAGCTCGGACTCAGACAGATACACGGCCGTGGCCCGCGCGGGCCATCAGTGAGGCAGCTGGTGCAAATGGTGTCCACCCGGGCGGAGAGACGGGGACGGCGTTCCTCCACGCCTCCCGGGGCGCGGGCTCTCCCTCCCCAGGCCTGCACACTTGGAAGGTTCCAGATGCTCGGGCAGAGCTGGGGGCGTCCGGACAATGAAACACGGGTAATTTCCCACCAAAGTCACTCCCCTGTGGCCGCCGCACGTCCAGCGCAGGCCTGCGGGTTGCGGGTCACGCTCATCCCCCGCCAGGCCTGTTTGCGCACCAACAGTCACGGCAACTGCACCAGAAACGATTCTTCCACCCTGTGTGACACAGCAGGCAGCAGACTCAGGTCACACAACCACCGAGGCCACACGGGGGAGGGGCCGAGCCGCACTTGGACCCAGGCCCACCTGAGTTCAGACCCTTGCTCCCACCGCGCTGTGTGTGTGTGTGTGTGTGTGTGTGTGGTCAAAATTATATGCCAGGATAAAAGGAAATTCATGATCCTGGCTTAATACTTTAGAGAGGGAAGGAGGAATATTTGAGGACTAATGAACCATGTGTGTAAACAATAAATTTATTTTACCTTAAGGGTGTTCAGCTTCAAAAAATAAAACAAAATAGTCAGAAATCCCTTAGGGTAGTTCAGAATTCAAGAGAGGCGATGCACAGACACCTTGTTTCTAAGTCACCTGATATTTTGGCTCTTTGTTTTAAATATCTTTCCATCAAAATATGCCACCTTGGAGTTTGCCCAGTTCTGGAGGCCTAACTAAGGTCAGGGAGGGAGCTTTCAAAGGAAGTGGGAGTGTTCCGTGCTCAGGCGGGACAGGAAGGCAGGGAGGCCGCCCGGCCCGCTGTTTGCAGGGAGGAGCGCACCAAGCCTCCGACACTGGGTGCTGCAAGGCGCTCACGTTTGCCTCGGGTCAGCTGTCCTTCCGCCCGCGCCCCAAGTAAAGTGGTGTTTTCTGAAACACGGGGAGGTTGTGGCCCGTCAGCGCACGTGTACTCACGTGCGTGTGCTGTGTGTGTGCGTGAATGCATTCTGTGGCCAAGTGCTCTTCCTACGTCGGCAGAGCGGCAGGGGGATGACCCGTCTGGTCCCCGGGGAACGCACGGCTATCGCCCACGAGACTGCTTCCAATGGGATAGGTGACCCCTGGCCAGGGGCGGCGTTTCCTGCTGACCGTCCTGCCTGTCAGGGCTGTCCTCGCTCCTGCAGTGGTGACGGCAACCCCTTGGTCCCCACGCCCACCGAAGGGCCGCCTGCCGTGTGTGAGCTCAGCTGCATTTCACAGGAGCAGAGGAAAGCTGTCCAGGGAAAGAGCTAGAAAGTCTGGGGCCTCCGGGCCGAGCTCTGGGCCGTTACCGTTCTGGAGAGAGGGAAGTACAAGGAGCAGGGAGGCCCTGGGTGACATTCCGGGGCGCGAGGTCGGTCTCTGGGCTGTGAGGAGTTTCACCTTTGAAATATCACGTCCGTTCACACAGGGATGTAGCAACTGGACACAGTAAAATCCTGTGTGTACGATGTTTGTTTCTAGAAAGAGTGTTCATTTTAATCTCGTGACGAAGTCAGTGAATATTCCCCAAAAAAGTTTTAAGACACTGAAAATTATGAGGAAAGTAAAAATTGCCTACAATCCCATCACTGAGGCACATTCACAAAATGATAACATTTTGGTGTAAGTAGAGAGTGTGCACGTGTGTGCATGTGATGAACAGACACGTAGGTTTCCGTGGACACATGGAGATGGAGTCATGTCGTGTGTGTGCATGTGCATACGCACGTGTGTACATGCGTATGTGCAAGAGCATCTGTGTGCACGTGGTGAACAGGCGTGTAGGCTTCCCTGGACGCATGGAGATGGAGTCATGTGTGCATGTGTGTGTGCATGTGCATATGCACGTGTGCACACGTGTGTGCGAGAGCATCTGTGTGCACGTGGTGAACAGGCGTGTAGGCTTCCCTGGACGCATGGAGATGGAGCCATGTTGTGTGTGTGTGCACATGTGCACACACTCCCAGAATGCGGTGTGCCGCCCGAGGTCCTGAAGAAGCCCCGAGCCGTGACCTCAGCAGCTGTGAGTACTCCTGCACACGAACCACAGCTGGATAGCAGGTGTGACTAGGTCCCTTATTGCTGGTCCTTAGGTTGTCCCAGGATTGTAGGTAACCCTACAGCATGTCTTGATCATACAGTATAAAGTCCTTATAAGAATGACTATGATAAAAGTCATATTGTTTAAGAGCTGAATTTTCTGCCTTCAGGAGATTTACTGCAGGCAAAAATCTGAAAACTCTGCCCGGCCTCCACGCTGAGGTTTCCCAGTTACCGTCTCTCTGCCCTCGGACCCTCCTGGTGTGGCACTCAGTGCAGTTATTAAATCTGTTCACCATTTCCTGCTACAGTCGGCCCTTGAACAGCACGGGGGTGCGGGGGGCTGACCCCCTGCGTAGTCCAAAATCCACAGATTTGCAGTGAATCGTGGACACTGCATCAAAAACTAATGATGCATCGTATGGTGACTAACATAACGTAATAAAAAAATTCACATATTCCTTTTAACTCTCCTAAAACTTAACCCCTAACAGCCTGGGGTTGACCAGAAGACTTACCAATAATGCAGACAGTGGATGAACAGGTATTTTGTAAGACACACGTATTACGTGTTGTATTCTTATAATACAGTCAGCGAGAGAGAATGTGTTATCGAGGAATCATCAAGAAGAGATAACTCGCAGTACTGTCCTGTGTTTACCAAAAACAAAAACAAAAAGCTCCACCCACAAGCAGACCCGTGCAGCTCAAGCCCGAGTTGTTCAAGCGTCAGCCGTGGTCCATCAGCCGTGTGAGGGCGGGAATCCCAGGCACCTCTTTCTGCATAATCCCAGCATCCATGAGGAAGAAAGCGAGTAACAAATGTTTAATTCACACACGCGCTGTCCCTGCCGATGTCACAGAAGAGCTGTGCCCCATTGAGGGCGAGAGAGAACACGCATGCACGCACAGGTGTGTACCTGCGTGGGCGCACTCACGGGCACGTGTCGGTGCTACCAAGGAAGACCAGCACAGCAAGGGGTGGGCAGCGGCGGGAGCTCGCGGGAGAGACCCAAAGACCACAGTAAACAGAAGGATGTTCCGCGTTCATCGGCTGGGACACTTACTATTATAAAGATGATAATATTGTCCAAAATGCACTACAACCAACAAAATGATTCTACATCTGCAGGAAGGGAAGAGCCAGACCTGAAATTCATACGAGTTTTGAAGGGACGCCCCAGAGCCAAAATAGTCGTTAAAGGGAAAAACAAACCTGGAGGACTCATAGTCCCCAAGTTCCAATCTTAATGACAATGCTACGGTAACAGAATTAGTGTGGTATTGGAGAAAGACATAGAAGTCAGTGTGACTATAACCAATAAAACAACGGCGTATAAATGAGTGGAATAGAAGTGAGAGTCTGGAAATAACCCTGTGTGTCTACGGCCGATTGATTGTCACCAAAGTGCTACAACCGTTCAGTGGGAAGCCGACAGCCCAGAGGACACACGCTCAGGAGCGCCGCTGCGCTCTGAGCCCCGCCCTGCACGGCTCTCACCCAAGATGGGTCGGGCTTGGGGCCCCTGGGGTTGGGGGGCAGTCGGTTGAGCGTGTGACTCTTGATCTCCACTCGGGTCGTGATCGCAGGGTCCTGGGGTCCAGCTCCGCGTCAGACTCGGAGCTCAGTGGGGCGTCTGCTTGACGATTCTCTCTCCCTCTGCCCTGACCCTAACCCTGCACTTGTTCTCTCTCTCTCTCTCTCTCTCAGATTAATAAATACAATCTTTAAGACAAATGACAAAAACGTGCAGTGGGCAAGGACATGAAGAGACAGTGCTGTGTCTCCGAAGAAGGCCCAGGGATGGCCAACAGGCACATGGAAAGGGGCTCAGCGCCCTTCATCCTTGGGGAGTACCTGTCCCACCGTTTCGTACCCACTAGGACGGTCCCCATGGGGGACCCCGTACGTGTTGGTGGAACAATCAAATGGTACAACCACCTTCAAAAGCAGCTGATGGCTCTTCGGAAAGTTAAGGCTGGAATTACAATACGACCCAGCCGGTCAGCTCCCAGGTCCACACCGCAAACCACGGGAAACGGGCCGCAGGCACGGCTGCTGCTACATGTCGGCCAACAGCGCCCAGCGCACAGCAGGAAGCAGCGGACCGCCCAGGTGTCCTTCCGGCCATGAATGAGGCATGGGCTCTGTCCCTACGACACAGTATCCCTGGGCCGTAAAAGGAGATGAACTCGGATACGTGCTGCATGGGTGACTCTAGAAAACATCGTGTCCGGTGAAGAGAACAGACGCCCAGGTTCACGTGGATGATTCCTTTCCTGTCGAGCCGGTGACATGGGTCATCCCCGGGCCAGAAGGGAGAGCACAGGGGGCAAGGGGCTGGGGGGGAGGGGGCTGTGGATGGGTGGCCCTGGAGGTG
>JAQQSY010001948.1:0-14018 GCA_028646535.1 Procyon lotor
TGTTGATGTATTCTTAATGCAGATCTTTTTTTAAAGTTCTGTTTGTGGTTATTTAACCTTTGTGAAATGAGGTTAAATAAAGTGGGTAGCTGGCTCCACATAGAAAAAGAGAAGCAGAAGCAGAGGTCATGCTGATATTCATAGTTCACATAGTAATAAGCATATTTTGGTTTAAAAGTTAGAATCGATCACACACACAAAAAAATGTTGTAGTGGTCAGAATAGTAGGGACAGAGAAATGCATTGATTTCAACTATTGCCAAATCTTACATCTCCCAACAATTGAGCCAAAAAAAATAAATGAATAAAAGATACAGGCCCATCCCACCTAGAAAGTAGTAACCTTGAAGGAGAGGGACCATCGAGAAACTAGCCTTGTTCTCATAAGCAGAAGCTGGAGTGGGTGGTGACGGTGGTGGCAGTGACATTGGTGATGAGCCTTCTGGTCCTTACATAGTCCCAGCTGAGCCCCAGCCAACAAGAGCAAAGAAGTGAATATCTTTGTCATTCACACCATTTGAGACCCAGTTCCTCCTTAACTGTCAACATATTTTCTTCCTTCTCCTCCCTCTCCACCTTTCAGACTGAGGAGCGGAGAGGTTACAATCTGCTTTTCAAGGTGATACTCATCTCACAGAGTTCAGTACCACCTTCTGCCGGAAAGTGTCAGGCTGCGCTTTAGGCGCTCAGATTACACGTACCTTCTCCACTTGGACCTAAGGATAAGCAAAAAAAAAAAAAGGAAAATCGAAGTGCAGCAGCAGTCAAGTCTTCAGACAAGCGGAGCCCATGCACTTGCACTCAAAGAAGACAAAGAAGACTATGCCAATTGGGAGAATCTTCCAATGGGAACCAGGGATGGGAAATTAGAAGAGAAATGATTGGGTTATTGTTAATTGTTCTCTTGTTTTTCGCTTTACACAATAAAGAGATTTTTCACATTTGGAATACCTACTGTTAAAGAACTAAATTAGGCTGAAGAATTGATATAGGGTAGGGCGAGTGAAGGTACATTGCTTTATCTCAGGAGTCACTTGACAATTATTTCTTTCCTTTCAAATAGTGGGTAGGTAAGTAAATAGAAGGCAGATAGATACAAGTATTTATATATTTGTATGTGTGCTCATTCATTAATATAAATGGAATCCTGTATCTTGTCTTTCTCACTAACTGTAGGCATCTTCCCATGCCATGAATTCATCTTCAAAAACAATTTATTGAATAGATAATGATCTATTATCATACAGATATATTGTGCAGTTTGTTTAACCAAAAATACCCTATTGCTTGGCCCTCTTGCTGGAATTTTAGTTTGCCCGTGATGTTGTAAATGATGGTATAATGAATATCATAGGATATTAACCTTCTTCCAGCTGCTATTTATTTAGGATCAATCCCTAGACATAGAGCCACTTTGAGCAGTTATTTGAGTATCTGTCAAAATTCTTGACCCACCCTGTTAAACTGCTCTCCCAGTAGCAATGTGAAGGAAGACCCTTCTCACTAACCCAGAAGTATTAGGTATCTTCCAAAAAATCTTTACTGGCATTAATTTTAATAAAATTTAAGCTCTGAGTCACAGCTACTTTTCATTTTCCTTTCTATTTTTCCTATTTCTACCTTTTTGGGCATGAGTAGATCAAAATAGGATTCCTGGTAGAGCTAAAACATGCACAAAATGATCAGCAAGTGAAAAAAAAAGCATGTAGTTATAAAAATATACACAAGATTGGTCTATGTGTTTACTTTTAGGAAAATTGTTTTCTTAGGGCCATTTCAGTGACCTTGGGTCAATGCTGCTTTTGAATCCTGCACGGTCAACATTAGCTAATTTTGAGCAGAAAAATTCCTAGAACTTATTTAGGCACTAAATGTACTTAAAATAATATGGACCCTGGGTTAACATTATGGATTTAAGCTGCAAAAAAGAACATTTGGATAAAAAGTTTGCCTCTCGTAGTAAGACAAAAATAGCATGATTTAAATCTTTTGATTTACACTATAAATTATGCTTATTTAATTTAAAATGAAATAATTTATCCTTTGAAATATTTTGAAAATATTTTCCTAAAACATAGAATAAATTAAAACTGCTTGAGTCTGTAAGATTTCAGCTAAACTGGTAAAACAAACTCATTCTTTCCCATTGTTGTCAAATCAGACATCTGTTCAATTTCTAATAACATTTGATCTTCATATTTGTCATTTCCTTTGTAGAAATTGTAAAACTGATAGAGTATCCTTTACGCACAATGGTTTTTTTTTTATCTACCTATAATTTATCCATTTTTATACATCCTTATTTAAAATTTAAGTATTATTTACAAGGCTAATGTACTAATAACAGTAATCCTAAATTTAATCCCCCTCCACACAGCTAACCATTGCCATCAGGTTAATATGGGTACTTTGGACTTTGTTTTATGCATTTGAAAAAATTGATAATTATAGAGAAAATGTATAGTGTTTTGGTCTTTCTCTTTTACAAAAATTATATCATCATATAACTCCCATGATACCAAAACCTGATTTTTTCCTTTATCAGTGCCTCTTTCCTTTAAACTGGGGCCTTATATTCCATTTCACAGATTAGGAGTCCCTCTGTATACAGATATTGGGCCTACTTCTAGTTCTTTGTTGTTAGAAATTTTTTATTTAAGAATACATTCCTGATCCAAACATGAAAAAAATATATATAATATAGTGTAAATACTCTTACAATATTATGTTTAGATTATAATCGTCTGAAATTTATCTTTATGAATGCAAGATAAGAGCTCACTGTATCTTTCTAAATGAGTAAATAATTCTCCCAAAAGTTTGTATTAAAAAATGTACCCCTGGTGCGCCTGGGTGGCTCAGTCAGTTAAGCTGCTAACTTTTGGTTTGGCCTCAGGTCATGGTCTCATGGGCAATGAGATCAAGCTCCATGTGGGGCTCCGCATTCAGCGGAGAGTCTGCTCAAAGTTTCTTTCCCTCTGCCCCTCTCTCCTCGCATGAATGCACAGTTGGTCTGTCTCTCTTTCTCTCTCTGAAATAAGTCTTTAAAAAAAAAGTACCTCTTACCCTATTTATCTAAAATGCCACTTTAATCATGTCTTAAATTAGCATATGCTTTTATTTATTTTTTAGACTCCTATCCCACTGATCTACTTATTAGTTCCTAATTACACTAATATAATGTTTTTGTTACTATAATTCTATGTTTCATATGTAGTAGACAAGGCCATCCCTTCATTTTCTTTTATAGATTTATCTTGGTTATTTTTGCACAGAGGTCATGCCCATCCTCTCTCTATCATTCTAATTTTAGTATATGTGCTTCCCAGATGAGTGCTTACTGTGAGTATTTATTTTTTAACTATTCACTCTTCTTTGTGGATTTTAGAACAGGTTTTAAATTCCCACAAAAAATTATTTTTTTACTAGTATTGTACTAAAATAATAGGTTATTTTGGAGGTAACATACATCATTAAAATATTAAACCTTCTCATTTAGGAACAAAGTATTTTCCCCGTTTATTTAGGTTTCCTTTTATACCTTCCAGTGAAGTCCTATTAGGATTATTCCTAAGTATTTGATACGATTATTCCTATTATAAATAGACCTCTTGTTCTATTTTATTTTCTAATTGGCTTATGGATATGAATAAAACTACAGTTTATTATAGGTGGGTTTGTATTTGGCTATCTTGATTAAATTCCCTTATTTACCTCCTTTGAGGTTTTCATACAAACATTTATATTATCTGTATATTGTCACAGTTTTATAACTTCCTTTCTAATATTTGAGTTGTTTTCCTTGTTTTATTACATTGGCTGGGACCTCAAGCTGAAGGTTGAACATTTCTTCTTCTTTGTCCATATGGGCCTGCTTCTAATAGTTTATCGCTGAGGATAATTCCTGATGCAGGACTTTGGTAGATCCTTTCATAAGTTGAGGAAATTACCTGACATATTTTTTATTTTACCAAAAGCTTTTAAAAATTGTTATAAACATCTTGAATTCATTTAGAATGCTTTTTTAAAACCAAGTAAGATGATCAAATGGTTTTTCTTCCTTTAATACATTAATATAGTGCATTCCATTGAAAGATTTATAATGTGAAGCCATTTTTGCATTCCAAAGATAAAGCCCTTCTTGGTCATGCTGCATTTTTTTTTTTTATGGTACATTGTTGGATCTAATGTGTTTTATTATTCTGAATCTATAATCTGCCTTTTTAAAATAGAAACTTCCTGTCTCGAGATTTGTTAATCTTTGCCCGTAAAATAACCTAGATCTAGAGCTCTTGGTGAGGACTAATAGAGGAGAAGTCATTATTTCATTACCATTTCAAAGTCTGTTATAATTTTTTTTGTCTTCTTAGGTTTTCCGGGTCTTCCCTTGCCAATTTTAGTAATTTTTAAATCCTGTATAGATATGATCTTATAAAATCTTTTTTAAAATTTGTGCCTTATTTTTCTTAATTATAATTTTCAAAGGTTTATCCATTTCATATGGCCTTTTAATGAATTATTTTTTAAACATTTTTTGTTTGTTTTTTAAAAATTTTTTTTAATTTATTTGACAGAGAGAGAGATCACAAGTAGGCAGAGAGGCAGGCAGAGAGAGAGGGGGAAGCAGGCTCTCCGCTGAGCAGAGAGCCTGATGTGGGGCTCGATCCCAGGACCCTGAGATCATGACCCTAGCTGAAGGCAGAGGCTTTAACCCACTGAGCCATCCAGGCGCCCCTGAGAAGAGAGTCTTATGGGGGGCTTGATCTCAGGACCCTGAGATCATGACCTGAGCCGAAGGCAGAGGTTTTAACCCACTGAGCCACCCAGGCACCCCTTTTTTTGATTTTTGAATCATTTTAATTTGCTTTATTTATTGTTATATTTACCTTACTTGATTCCTTTCTTGGATTTATTTTTGTTCTTGTTTTAGATTGTTGGATCGATTGCTTGGTTCTTTTATTTTAAATCTAATTTTTTAATAAAGACATTTAAGATGACAAATTTTCCTCTGAGTACAGCTTTGTCTACATATCACAAATTTTGATATGTGATGCTCTTATTTTGAATCAGTTCTAAACATACTTTTTTCCGTCTCTGCTATTATAACTTCCATTTTCTTCATTTATCTGAAATGCTACAGATTAGGAAACCTTTTTATTCCTCTGATACTCAGGAGAGATAGAATACTTATTCCCTGAAAATAGTAAAGCCCTGCAGACTAGTGTAATCACACAATAACTAGAGATGGAATAATACACAATATTTATGAACAGAAACCCTCAACTTGCTACCTGCAACAAATAATATATGTTTAATGGTCTTTATTCTTCCAAAAAGACCTAACACTCCTTTGAGAAAGAGAAGAACAAGAGGCACTTGAGGAGACTGGAACTGAATTCAAAGAGTGGCACTAAGCAAGGTTACATTATTATTATCATTTTCATTTCTAGGCTTTAGAAAAAGGCTGTTTCTAGGGCGCCTGGGTGGCTCAGTGGGTTAAAGCCTCTGCTTTCAGCTCAGGTCATGATCTCAGGGTCCTGGGATCGAGCCCTGCATCGGGTTCTCTGCTCAGCAGGGAGCCTGCTTCCCCCTCTCTCTGCCTGCCTCTCTGCCTACTTGTGATCTCTCTCTCTCTCTCTCTGTCAAATAAATAAATAAAATCTTTTTTTAAAAAAAAAAAAAGGAAAAAGACTGTTTCTAAGTATGCTGAAATTCAGTACCATCCATTTCATTGACTTTATTTATTTATTTATTTTTATTATTTTTTTTTTTAGGTTAATGGTTCCCTCGCATTGCCCTGAATGAATTTAAAGCCCTAAATCAGTAAGGAAGTTTACTGGACTGATAGGAAGTATTTCTCAGCGCCTGGGAAAGGAAGGCCTGGTTAGATGGTGTGAAATTCAACCGTGGGATTCATGTCTGGTAGGTTATGCTATTTCTAACAAAACCATTGTGCACACTCATATCCTCTCTTACACCACCTTAACACGGGGTTCTGATAACATAACTGACTAAGGTAAGTGTTTCACACAAAACCCAGTTTTGCAGACATTTTATTTTTTGATGCTTTGATTATAACCTTTCAGCTCACAGGATTTTAGAGAGCTAGAAACTCTTTTTTTCTTTTTCTTTTTTTGCAGTGCACAGACTTTCTGTTTCCCTTACTCCTCATACACATTTTTGAAGATGATTGGCTATGAATCTTATCTTGTTAGCACCATGACCTTTTCAACACCAAGTTTTAAGAATTACCTGTTAGACCGCTGTATGATACCATTAGGAAGTACAAAGCATGGGGTATATGAAATTATCAGGCAGAACAGTATTTGTTCCCCATTGATACATATCTAACAAAACATTACATAGAATACTTTCTACCTGCCTTAAACAACTCAGATTCATTCTCCTTTTCATTTTAAGATAAATAATATTTACACTTCAATTAAAATTTAACTGAATTTGACAAGCTGAGGAAGTTCAGAAGTTTGTGAGTCCAGAAACCTCCATATTTTACTTGGACACTGACTTTTTAACCTTACCTGTAAAGCTACATTGGTCTGGTTATTTCCCACTTAGAAATTACTGATTCTTGTGCCTTATAAAAGAATTGAGAAAGTAAATGTGACACTAGAGTTGGTGATGTGACATTGTCCCTAAATAAAGAAAAAGAGAATACTTCACAAATAACTCTCCATGCCTATAATGAATTTTTTGGGTCCCTGGTGGTAGAAGTAGATTGTAACTACATTTACTGATTTTAACTGGAAAATTACTCAGCTCTCTACTTAACCCTTGACTATATGGTTGTGTGCTGGCTTATAAGAATTAAGCAGTTTTAATTTGTAACCTTTAATAGTCATTACAAACTAAAAAAAAAAAAAAAAAGACTTCATTTTTAAGAGTAAATTCTAGATAAGAAGTAATAGTTGTCATCTGGCAAATAATAAAGCCCTGACAATGAAATACCTAAGAATTGTAAGGAAAGAGATGTGTAAGAATTTTTACTGGAAGTTCTATGTTTGTATCTACTGTTATTCTTTTATGAGAAAAACAGAAACTTCTTTGATTCTTGTTGGTAAATATTATAGAATATTAAATTATTAAATTAAGAGGTTTTTTATTTCCAATTACATAAAACATTTTGCTCAGTTAAATTATAGTCAAGGCAATGACTGAAGATCAAAATCCAAATGCAGTTTTTGTCGTCATTTGGTCCAAATCAGAGTACTTGATCTTCTTTTTCTTCAGGGGAATTTTCAGCATGAAAGCAAATTATCTTAAGCACAATCACATCCTCTTATCATGGTAAAATTGTCCTTACTTTGAGGAGAGAGGTTGCTGTGGTATCTCAGGAAATTTCTAAATGTGAATCAAAAGTGTTAACTTCCTTAATTTAAATACTTCTTCATATTTTTCTATTGTCAACTTACGAATAGAGGTTGTATTTTTCAAAAATGACTTTATAATTAAAATTATAGCCCATCTGATCTTCCCTTCACTTGTGAGTTTTATAATAGATATCAAAAAAACGAAAACAAAAACAAAAAACCCTGGGGGTCCGGGGGCAGGGAAACCATCATGGAAGATAAAGTGTGAAAAAGCCTAAATTTCTTTCCCTGGCATAATGAAATTGGGTTTACATAGGGAAAGTAGTTCAAGTACTTCAGTTAAAAAATGTTGAAGTCTCCCCAGGAAGAGAGTGCTGTGTCAGGTGAAAAGGTGGTAGTGTTAATAAATGTCATCTACACAAGCAGGTGTCACAGGAAAGATGAATGTGGTCATGGTTGTCACAGCCCTTTCCGTGCTCTTTGTGCATTAGATAGTCCTTTGATTGTTGTTGTGGTTTTTTGATGGTGCCTATAGCTTCTTATAACCCAGTCCTGGAAATGCTCAATGGCCCCAGTCTTTGCGCTTTTCCTATGGCTGCCTGCCAGCTGGTATGTAGGCTACAGCGGTTTCTCGGTTATCCACATTTCTCCCCCAGGCTCACCCCAGAGCATCAAAACAGTGTATTTTTTTCTATCTCCATACTTATGACTATTCCTCTGGAGTTCAGTGAACAATTGTCTGGACAGCCTGTTCATATGCAAGTATTACCGATAGCCACTCCATTAAAAGTGGGGAAGTAGTTAACTTTCTTTCATTGATAAATCTATCTTCTCAGCAAGTAAATCATGGAATAGTCCAATCAATAATGACACGTCGTTCAGTCTCAACTTGAAAATCATTCATTTAACTTTTTTGTTCTATGTTCTTTTTGGATTTAAGTTACTATCTGTGGGAAATTCCCTGAGTGACCAAACTCACTCAGAGTTGCTAGAATCCAGGCAAATTTAGGTTATATTTTTCTTCCCCCTCCCTTTTTTTTTCTTATTTTTCATATTTTATTTTAGAATAGATCATAAATAATTTAATTGAGTTCCATTTACACGGTTCCATCTACATTTTTGGAAATACATCGCCATCAATCCCAAAAGAAGAGCTAGTATTAATTGCATGTGCTAACTGCTTCATATGCATTCTTTAATGGCAACCCCATAAGGAATGAATGCTGTTATTATGAGTCCTGTTTTTGCTAATAGGCATGAAGAGGTTAATTAACTACCCAACATCATACAAATATTAAGGAATAAAACCAGGCCTTGAACCTACTTGTCTAACCCCAGAGCCTCATCTCTGTCTTTCTCTCTCTCTTTCATATTCTCTCTCTCTATATATATAATGAACTTAATATCTGCTTACAACTCTTTTAGTGCTCTATATGTATTAACTGAGTTAATCTTCATAATAACTTTTAAAGTAAGCACAAATATGTTCTACATATAATGTTATATGCTCTACATATATGTTCTACATTCTAATAAGAAAAGGGAGGTTAGCTTGGTCATGTCAACACAATTGGAAGGTAGACAAACTAGAAGCCTAAGCGTTTAGTTGCAGAATCTGTGTTCTTAACCTCTATGATCTATTCTCTTCCATCTGCAAAAAATGCTCACAGTAAAAAAATGCAATTTCTAATAAAAAAATCTCTATGAGGATAGACTTGCAGAAATAAAACGTTATTTTTCATAATGTATCTTTATTTTCCACCTTTATTGCCATATTTTTTTAATTTTCAATTTATCAAGTGGTAAAACCTATGAATATTTGTATTTGACATATGTTTCAGATTCATCCCGGTTAATTGTGATTAGTGTTTTTCTAGTCCTTATGTTTATATTTGGCTTATTCATTTTGAAAAGGAATCAAGTAAAAAGAGGGGAGATATTTAGGTGTGAGAATGGAGTTAAGGTGGATGGCAACTTCAGTTTGGGGAAGGATAAGGAGATCTGTTCGAAACATAAAGAGGAGTTAAAACACCCTGGGCCTATCCAGGGTCACATTTATAGTATGAGGTGCTAATTGATAGAAACAAGCCCCTGATGGCCAAAGAGTTATTCCAAACATAGTCCTCATAATGCTGCAATTAATAATGCCTCATAATAGTAGGACCAATAATGAACGTTGCATAATGAATAATAATGAATAATAATGAACATGAATTGTTATCATGCAGTGGAAAGAAACATCCTAGTTTCACTCACTGTACTTTGATTTGTGCTTGTCATCTCCTCCATTCTATAAATTCTGTCATTTCAGATACTGGGCCTGTTTTAAATCACTAGTGTATACCCATCACCAGTATGTGCTCGATGTTGAGCACTGAGAAGGCTCTCAGTAACTACCGAAGGGGTGAATGAACGAATGCAGATATAATCATAACCGAAGTTCAAGTGCCCATAAGCCTGAATTCAACCCTGTGCACCAGACACAAAGCTGATGGCACCAAGCATAAGTCCATCTCACCAGATACTGGGCCCCATGATGCCAGGAGGCTCCTCTTTTGGTAGAACGGCTGAGTGAATGACTAGGACAAACACTGACCAAGAGCTGGTCGAGTCCAGGGACGTTTGTCCCTGTTTAATTCTTGATTCAAACTAAAACAGTTCCTCTCCCAGAGCAGATTTGACCCAGTGGATGGCTCCTTCCTTCTTAACACCATCTCTCTACTTTGTGTTCCGGACACTGTTCTCAGTTTTCGTATCTCATTAGGCATTTGTTTGTAGACTCCTTTACTGATTCCTTCCCTTCTCAGCTTCTCGTATTTTCATTTTTAAAAATAGTGTTTGTCTTTAGAAGAGCAGACTTGTACAATTTTGATCAGATCCAGTTTGTCAGTGTTCTTTTATGGAGTATGCTTTTAGTGTCTCATCTAAGAAATGTTTGCCTCACGTGAAATCACACACATTTTCTTCATTGTTTTCTTCAGGATATTTATAGTTTCAATTTGGCAGTTAGGTCTGTGGTGTCTTTTGAGTTAACTTTTGTTTATGGGAATCTAAGTTCATTTTTACATATGGATGTCCATTTATTCTGGGACTATTTGTTGAGAAGATGGTTTTTACTACATTACATTTGAATCTTTGTCACAAATCAGTTATCAAAGAGAATGAAAGGACAAGCTCCCAACAGAGAGAAAATATTTGAAAAATCACGTATTTGACAAGGACTCACCTCAGAATAAAAAAAGGAACTCTCAAAATACCACAGTAAGAAAACAACCCTATTAAAACATAATTTAAAAAAAAAATCCTAAACTACCAGACACTTCAGCAGAGAGAATATTTGGAAGACAAAGAAATATGTGAAAAACAAAATGTTCAACATCATTAACCATTGGGGAAATGCAAATTAAAACCATAGTGAGTTACTACTGGACACAGGTTAAAATGGCTAAAATAAAAATTGCTAATAATACTAAATGCTGGTTAGGATGTGGAATAACCCATACTTTGCTGGTAGGAATGCAAAAATAAAAATAAGAATGTTGCAACCCTGTTAAATTTTCTTGCCTTGATTTCTTATGACAACAGATGTATCATTTTTCAAAACAACTTAACTTTGTATCATGTATTGCTTGATTTGTAGTATTGGGCTGCAAAGATAGTCTTTTAAATAGGAAGATATAGCACATATTAAGATCTATTTAGGGGCGCCTGGGTGACTCAGTCATTAAGCGTCTGCCTTCAGCTCAGGTCATGATCCCAGGGTCCTGGGATCGAGCCCCACATTGGGCTCCCCGCTTGGCAGGAAGCCTGCTTCTCCCTTTCCCACTCCCCCTGCTTGTGTTCCCTCTCTCGCTGTGTTTCTCTCTGTCAAATAAATAAAAATCTTTAAAAAAAAAAATCCATTTAAAAAACAATATCATATTTTGGATGAGAAATAAGATAGAATAAGGAGAGACATCCAGGAAAAGAATGAGATGGATTAATTTTTTCTTTGTGCCTTACTTACTGGAATTATTTGAGAATGAGTAGTTCTTTAGAAATAGCAGGACAAACGAGATCCTCCTCATTGCCAAATCCCTGAGCTTCTCAAGTTCAAAAGAACTATTTGGCTATTGCCTGGAGCCATTTTCCTCATTGTAGATGACAGCCCTTGAGTAGTTCATTTTCTCTTTTACAGTGTTATGCCCTTTAGCTATTTCTGAATAAAACTGCTACACTTGTTTGGTGAGAATTTTTTCAACATTCCTCGTTGAACATATCCACTGTTCACACCCAGACCATAGTAAGTTCAGAGTCTAAAGGCAGCTTCCAAAACATAAATGCAAAAGAAAATGAAAATGTAATGATGAGAGAGACCTTAACATTAATGAGCCAGTTGGTCTTAAACTGTTTATTAATATGACCTTCCCTTTCCAGTGCCAGCTCAGGCTCTGTAAGAAGACATTTAGGATGATGATTCTGAACAATTCACTTGTTTCACGGGCCAAGGGTCAACTTTAAAACTTATACTTGAGACCTTACAGAATTAAGTAATGTTTATCACAGATCAAAACATCAACTGATGTGCTGTTCACATTCTGGTAAACATTTGCCTAATGTGCAAAGAAAAAGGTTGATGAAACATAAAATAGTCATGACCTATGCAGCACTATGAGCATAAATAATCAACATTCACCATTTTGCCCAATTGTATTTGGTGCTGTTCCTGTTAAATACTTTCCAGACATAAAGTTCTGCTACTTAAAATTCAGGCATAAAAACATTTTCCTGAGACTGATTCATATCTAAACTTTCCACCAATGTCCATGTGTCAGTGCCCGACCATGACTTCAGTTTATTGTCAACACACAGATAGGAAAACTCCTGCATAGACCATATTTATTGGATTATTTCCTATCATAGCCTCATTGAAATGCAAAATGCTTACTGCATAGAAAAACATATAAATCAATTACCCTAATCTGGAACTTGCAGGCAGGATAGCAAATGAAAATTTAAAGGTCTTATTTTATCTGGATATGAAGTTGAAAGCTGAGAAATACGAGATTATCAAGGACATGTTTAGTTTGTTATAGAAACAATGCATGCTCTTGACAAAAAAAATTCATAATTTTTTACATATAAGTAGCTTTTTTTTTTAACTTTCTCATCTTTAGCTCATTTACAGTGACTCCTAACTCCCGACTTGGAGTGTAAGGTAGGAAAGAAGACGTGAGAATAGAGAAGGGTAGTTCAGATTTGAAAAGTTTGAGTACGAGGGGCTCTGGGAACTTTAATTGGAGTTCCTCAGGAAGGACTTGAAGCCTGTGGATTTGGTGGTATTGAGGAGATAAACAGTGGATATGGTTGTACTGGGGAGAAACCCACACTAAAAATGCAGATCTGTGTCAAAAGTATATTGGTCCACAAGAAGCTACAGAAAAGGAGAGAGAAAACCCAGTATATATAAGAGTAAAGAGGTGAGGGTGCACCAACATTTATGGGATGGATGGAGAGAAGAAAAACCCATGAACAGAAGGGAAAATAGAGGACCAAAACAAGACATGGTGTTGAAAGAAAGAAAGAAAGAAAGAAAGAGAGAGAGAGAGAGAAAGAGAGAAAGGAGAAAGAGGAAAAGGAAAAGGAGAAAAGAAAAAGGAAAAAGAGAAATGAAAAAGAAAAAAGAGAAAAGAAAGAAAAGCCAAAGGAGGAAAGAGTTCAGAGAGGAGTGATTTGCCCATAGTTTCATCAGGTGATGCTAAGACATAGGGTAAGATAAGCATCCTAAAATCTTCATTTATTTTACAAATTAAGAGATCATGGTTGAGGGGGGCTGGTAGATTTCAGCAGCACCGTGTGACTGGGCAATGAGTAATAGGAGCCATTTTCACTTGGCCTTATGGTGTAGAGAAAGAAATGCCATAATCAAAAGGGGTGAAATGCAAATGGAAGATTTTTTTTTTCCTTTGAAAGAACAGAGAGCCCTAATTATTCCCTTAGTCAGAGTCAAAGGTAAGAGAGCAATGATATTTCGGATTCTTACCTTGTGTGTCCCGAGAAACAACTTAGGCTTCCTTGAAGAAAGCTTCTCTAGATAGTGTAGGAGGAGTCAGCCCAAGGGAAGGCATAAAAGACCAATCTATGGTCCCTTCCAAAGAAAGTGGTGTGAACCTACTGGAAAAGGGAAAATTCTGATAGAGGCCTACTTTGGAAAGGCAAAGGTGGGATAAGGGAGAGCTTGGAAATATTCCCCTCCGAGCTTCTCTGTCAGTGTAGAGAAGCATCCTGGTGTGGCAGCCCTGGGAAACCCAAGAACAGGCACAAACTCCACAAAGCAAAATTTATAAACAGCTGAGCTTCTCCTGACACAAGGCATTATTTCTGCCCCAACTTTTACCACTGCCAACACCAAAAAAAAAAAAAAAAGAAAAAAAACTTTCATCTAATCTTATATTTTTATTTGAGACAGTTTTCAACTGGACTTAGGCTCATCATACCATCTTTCCCAAAAATTCCTAAAAAAAATTTAAAGATTTAAAGGTACTTTAAAGTAGACATCCATCTAAAAAAATAGTCCTGACTCAGGTAATTTGTGTACCTGTAATACGGCACACTATTTGATAATATCCACATTACAAATAAAAACCCATGTCAGAAATAATTTTTCCTTTGAGTAACTTTAATGTAAAGAGAGTCATTAAAAGGCTGTTT
>JAQQSY010001949.1:0-14016 GCA_028646535.1 Procyon lotor
AAGAGGAAAGGCAGAGAGCTTGTTGGTTTGACTAAATCTAAAATTAAAAGTACTGTTTTATTAGGAAATCTCTAAATACACAGCACAGATGATCACTTGAATGTCGAAGAATATTGGAAAGTTTGGGTGAAATGTTTTGGAGCTATATTGAACTTTATACTCTCCATGAGCCCATAAATAAACCCTCTCCTGCAGTGTTTCTCAAGGTGAAATGAAACTAGAGTGTATATGTCTAGAAAGGTAGGAAGAACTGGCTACTTGTTAGACATGCAAATTCTTGGGCCCCAGCTCAAATCAATTGATGAGAAACCATGGTAGTGGGCATGTTTCTTATCTTCAGACAAGTAGAACACTGCCATCCGTACGACGGTATTTAAGAAACCAGCAATCTGTGCTTTAAGATGCCAGCCAGATGATTCTGATGTATCATAAAGTTTGAGAACCACTGCTCTTGCTCAAGATGATTTGCTTTAATAGGCAGAGGCTATACATTTTAGAATTCACACACTTCAGCCACATTCACCCTGTTAGCTTGTATCCATATCTTATTCTTTCAGTGACAGCCATTCAGCCCACAAAGCTCTAAGCTCTACAGCTATGGACCATATGACTTCGTTAATTGCTTATTTGCATTATAAATGATTAACACTACTAGTTTGCAAGGACATGTCATTCGAGTTGGGAGTATTGAGTCTAGCAAATTTGTGGGCCTCATACATTAAGGATGCCATACTTTTATCCGAGCAAACCTTAGACCATTTCTTTTTGTATCTGAATACAGATTTGTTATTCCTCTTTCCCTAATGCCCAGAGTTTGATGAGTGAAAAAGAACACTGAATTTGGGGAGATATAACACTTTTGAAGATCTAGATTAGAATGCTGAAATCCATTTTTAAAAATTCTCTCGAATCCCATCCCTTTTATTGTTTTTGAATAATAGAAATCTGCAAGATTATTAACTACAGGTTGATTTAAAGTTTGCAAGTTAGTTTTATATCCCTTGATTCATTTAGCTTTTACAATAACACTGGGAAACAAAGCAGATCATTAATTAATTTATCTAACACATATTTATTGAACACCTGTATTGTGCCAGTTACTATTCTAGGTTCTGAGGATACGGCAGTGAACAAAACAAAGTCTGCAGTCCGGAGGTGAAGTCCAGACCAAAGACACAGATTTGGAAGCCATCCGTGCGACAGTATTTAAAAACATGGGACTGAATGATGTACTCGGAATACTGTGGCTAGAATATCAAGAATGAAGTTCAAGTGAGCTCCCATGTTTAGAGATGGAGAAAAGGTAGAGGAATCAGCAAAGTAGACTGAGAAAGTGCTGCTAGTGAAGTTGGAAGAGAAACAAGAGAGTCTGAGTGGAGAAAGCGATCAGATGAGTCAAGTGTTGTTGAGAGGTTAAGTAAAATGATGACTGAGTGAGTACAGACCACCAGTTTAGGAAACATGGAGATCACTGGTTTGGGCAACATGGAGATTACTGGTGTCCTTGGAGGATCGGTCAGAACAGCACAAAAAAAATCATCATCAAAATTTGTTGATGAGATTATGGAAGAGAGGAAACAGAAACAGCCAGTGTAACACCTCTCCTATGCAGGGTAGTGTATAAAGGAGCAGAGAAATGGAGGGTAGAAGTGAGCAGGGGAGGGGAGTTGTGGGGCCAAGAGGATTTAAGATGAGAAATATTACAGAATGTTGTATGTTTATGGGCATTAGTCACTGGAGAGGGAAAAACTGATGAAGTAGAGAGAGGAGGTTTATAGATGTCTCCATATTTCGTTAAAGCAATATTCAATTTTTCTCACTCTCCTCAGAATCTTCAATAAGTGTTGATGATTAATATCGTAATCAATTTTCTCCCCAAAGTTTGTTACTTTAAAGGTATTTGAAACATTTAGAAGAGAATCATAGAAAGAAAAGGAAGTAGCATTGAGCAGGTGTTTCTACATAGCTCTGCCTACAGGCAAAATAGGAAGGAATGGGATTGAGTTCATAAATCATTTTTAAAGCTTAATTTTACTACTTTTACTTGAATGTAGTGTTTGGTATTTGCTCAACAGGAGTTTTTAATTGGGACATTTTCCTTTATACAATATATATTAATTTTAACTGCCACAGATGCTAATTATTCAATTTTACACAGCGGTTTTATAGAGTGGGTTTGGTATATACAAAAGAAGTGGTATTTTAAAATAAAATGCTATGATAGATAGCTCAAAAGCAAATTATTCCACTCAATGAATGATAACTAGTAATCACTGCAATGGTGTAAAATTAAGAAAACTCTGATTTTGGTTTGAATTTGAATTTTGTTCTCCTAAGCAATTAAAATTAACTTTATAGTCAGAACAGCTTAATTGTCCGGTACTTTGTCTCCCACAGTTTATGTCTGGATTTGCTGGGCTTCATTAGCTCTAGAGTATATGTTTGGAAGGGCAGGATGTAAAACTTGCCTTAGAGGTCTGGAATTTGAACCCAGCCTTCTAGCTAGCTTCACAGAGAACACATCTGTGTAATGTGCCAAGAATGTAACACTAAGAATGGTGTTTCAGAACTATTATCACTTCCGCTAGTAATGACACTTGTGAATATTTTCTTAACTTGCTCGATATAAACATACTACAAACTAACTCTATAATTTCCTCAAGTGTAATCTGTTTGATCAATAAATGTTGAAAAGAGTCTCTGTGTTCACTTTGTTAATTCCTCAACCTATTTCTGGAGTTGGAGGTCTCACATAATTGTCCCATTCTAATTACAAATCATCCCAAGACCCTACAGAAGGAATAGGGGCTAGAAAGTCAGATGTTGTTCCCAAATTGACTATGGGCATAGAAATTCCTACAAAGAATACTACTTCTTTTCTGCTTCTTAATCCAAAACCCTTGTATACTAATTTAGAATGATTAACACTACTAAACTAAGCCAACTTTCTCTTTTTAATTCTCATATTGGTGATATGAACACATTTTAGCATGATTTCTTTTAAAATAAACACACATGAGTATACAAACATAACTGCACTGAGGCTGATTATAGATTATTTGAATTATTTCTTAAAACATGACTTCTTGTAGGCAAGATTTCCTAATTAGTCTTAAATGTTTCTTAAACATTTTTTAAAAAACGGAATTTCCTTCCAAATTTTCTGGAACTTAAAACTTATACTGCTTCTGATAGGTTGGTCCATCAATTTACAGTATCATCAATATCACAACCATACAATCAGGGTTAATGAGTCAGATAGGAAAAATTATTATTAAAGGAGGGTGTAGAATTGCTTTAAGTGCAAATAGATTGGTGAAGAGATGATCTAAAGCCAGATGGGGTATATGTGTGCAGAATCCAAGTAATACAACTGAGTTTTTGAATTTTTAAAAGAAAAATGTTTATGAAATCTAAATATTTGGACATAAGGCTGGTAAGTACTCATTACATGGTTGGGAAGATTTTGGCAGCTCTCTCTGTCTGCCTTGGAAGGTGACATCAGTACTTAGGAGAATTAAATATATTATTATGGTTTAAAACAGCCCAGGGATGTGACCCTATGGATAGAACTAGAAGGTAGAATGCTAAGCAAAATAAGTCAGATCGAGAAAGACAAATATTATATGATTTCACCCATATGTGAAATCTAAAAATCAAAATAAATGAATAAATGAACAAACAGACGAAAAGCAGAATCAGACCTATACATACAGAGAATAAACTGATGGTTGCCAGAGGGAAGAGGGTGGTGGAATGGGCAAAATGGATGAAGGGGAGTGGGAGGTTCAGGTTTCCCATTATGGAATGAATAACTCATTAGAATAAAAGGCACAGCATAAGGAATATAATCAATGTAATTGTAGTAGCACTGTTTGGTGACAAACAATAGCTACACTTGTGTTGAGCACAGCATAATATATAGAGGTGGTGTATCACTACATTGTACATCTGAAACCAATGTAACATTGGGTGTCAACTATACTCAAAATAATAAATAAACAAACAAACAAATAAATAAATGCTCAAGGATTTCTCTTTTCTTTTCTTTTCTTAACATATAATGTATTATTTGCCCCAGGGGTACATGTCTGTGAATTGTCAGGCTTACACATTTCACAGTACCCACCTTAACACATACCCTCCCCAATGTCCATAACCCAGCCACCCTATCCCTACCCCCCAACACCCCAGCAACCCTCAGTTTGTTTTGTGAGTTTAGGAGTCTCTTATGGTTTGTCTCTTTCCTGATCCCATCTTGTTTCATTTCCCGACTGCGCCCCACGACTCCCCGCCCTGCCACTCAAATTCTTCATATCAGAGGGGTCATATGATAATTGTCTTTCTCTGACTGTCTTATTTCACTTAGCATAATACCCTCTAGTTCCATCCACATAGTTGCAAATGGCAAGATTTCATTTCTCTTGATGGCTGCATAGTTTTCCGTTGTATGAAAGGGGGAACCCTCCTACACTGTTGGTCGGAATGCAAGCTGGTATAGCCACTCTGGAAAATAGTAAGGAGTTCCTCAAAAAGTTGAAAATAGAGCTACCCTATGACCCAGCAATTGCACTACAGGGTATTTACTCTAAAGATACAAACGTAGTGATCCAAAGGGGCATGTGCACCCGAATGTTTATAGCAGCGATGTCCACAATAGCCAAACTATGAAGGGATTTTGATTAGTGCATAAACATTCCTAAAAATATTTAGGGAAATATAATTTGTCAAAATCATAAGTTAATTGAGCTTTAACCAAAATGACTTAAAGTTATTTTGTAATCACAAAATGAAACAAGGGATTTTCTTGCCCCTATTCCTTCTGTAAGGTCTTGGAATTATTTATAATCAGAATGGGACAATTAACTCCAGATATAGGTTGAGGAATAGTGATAATAATAATGATGATGATGATGATGAAAATTGGAACTGAAATTTAAGGCTTAGGAAACTCTAGGGTTCATTTCTTTAATGGAGTATTAATTTAAGTACAAGTAGTATTGAGGAGTGTTTGCCTAACAAATAAAGCTTCATTTAGATAATAAAAAAACAAAAAACAAAAAACCAACAACCTTAATGGACACAAATTAATTTTGATGCATGCTCAGAAATATACTAGATTTGTCTTAATAAAACACTAACTCATTTCTTTTTACTCCAAATTACTGGTTAATTATATCAGAATTACTATATCAGTCTTCTTGGGTTTTTTAAAAAGTTAATTTTATAATTTTGGATACTAGTATGTAAGCAAATGAATGAAAAATTTGAAATTCTCCCTTAAAATTATGACTCCCAATAACCATTTGTGAGCACCTGGAAACATAAATATGGAGTCTTATGTTTGAAAGTTACTTAAAACAAATGAGAAGCATCCTAGGAAAGTTAGAAAAGAAAGTTAGTTTAAGAAAGTTACTTAAAACAAATGAGAAGCATCCTAGGAAGACCAGCTGAAAACAAAGTATTTTAGAAATTCCTTTCCACCTCTCAAAATAATCTTCAACTACTCTAAAACTTTAAAAAATAGTGACTGTCCTTTGCAGAAAAGTGTAACTTCACTTTGAGTAACAACAAGAAGTTCAAGGTTCTAATAATTATCCAAGAAACAACAAATTAAACAACTAAAAATTAAAAAAAAAGTCACCTAGCTTTTATGTAAATTTTGGATAACTGAGTCCAAATGAGAAATTTTTTAAATTCAAGAAAAACAAAGGCAAGGAAAAGCTTTTAGGTAAAGCTGTCAGATGTTTCCCATTGTACTCACTTTTTGGTTATATAGTATCTTTTGTATCTACTATGAATACATATTTCTTTGAATTCCTAAAGCTCTACAGTTTCCTAGACACATGCAATAAATTAAAATTTGATCCTGCCTGCTACCAGATTAATGCTATGCATCTCATAATTTTAAATTGAAGAGTAATCAGCCAGAATCTGCAAGTCAATTCAACTCAGCATATTATCATTAATTAACATTTAATGAATGCCCACAGGTGTATGCAGTAGTATTAGAAGTCAGTACATGACTGCTGTTTAAGGGCATATAATATGACTCATATATATATATATATATATATTACCAACCTAAATCTGGCTAACCTCTGAATACAGACTGGCAAATTGACAGACATATTATATTGATAAACTAAAGGCAAGATTCCCAAAAAGTACTCAATGAGAAATAATGGAATATTTTTCAAATATGTAGAAGTAATTGCTGTATTCTATCTTTCCTGAACTTTTCTGTGGGGATAGGGGCGGGTGTCGGGGGCAAGGGCATAAAATACATGGATTGGCACATACATATACATTATATACACCAAGGTAGAAAAAGAAAAAAAATATAAAGCCAGTTATTTACTGAAGAAGAATATTTTGTAGATGAACACAAGACTAAATCAAGGTCACTGGCTTTCTTTTCAGCAGAGTCCATAAACATATCAAAGTTAGCAAACTCAATAATTTAGGTAATAGAAAAACCTGATCCTACTTGGAAAATCTGAAGAAAGCAAGACTGAACTATAATACTGGTTAAAAGATTTTTCTTGAATAAATAAATAGAGAAGTGAAGAATTATGTGACTCCATTCATTTAAAAACCATTACTTATTGCTCTCTGATATGCACAAATGCTGGACCTGAAATATATTGAAATTCACGTAGGGAAGATCTTTGGATGGTTTGCAACATATTGCAAAGTAAGAAGTGAGCAAAGACAGGGAAATCATTTGATACCAATATTAGATGCCAACAGAGAACAACCATAAAGGGGAAATAATAGGATTGCTTACTATTATAAGTGATCAACATCCAAGACACAAGTTATCATATAACTACAAGTTGGAAAGTTATTTTGCTGATTAATTTGTTTGCCTTTTTAATCTATGGTTTCTCAGCCTAATAATAAGTCATTACTTTGCAGCCGAAGTGATTATTTGGAAATAACAGCCTGTGAATCTAATGAGAGTGCTCCTAGGAACTGCACATAATTATAATACCTTTAATATATTATTTCATTTAATCAGGGCAAATAACCCATAGGAATTATTGTGCCTGTTTTAGAGAAGATACTATTAAGCACTGGAAAGGTCTTGATCATTTCTCAGCATCACATAGCTAATAAATGGCAGTGCTAGTGTTTAACCATGTTTCGGTTTAACTCCGAAGGTCAATTTTCTTTTTCCATTATTCTTGTTTTCTTCAGAGTCATGCTATGCTTTTTCATGACTCACCTTGTATCCTCTGCATAACATTTCCTTCTTCCTTTCTTCCCTGGGATCTTTCAAGATCTTACACACACTAGAAGGCTTCCTGACTCTCCAAGTAAAGCCAGTCCCTCCCTCCTGATTCCCACTGCACTGTTTGTGTATCTCAAGGATAGCAACATACAACATTATTGTGCATTTAAAGTGGAGTGGCATCATACAGGCATTTGACTTAGTGCATTCAAATATATTCACTAATACTACTATACTACTAATCCCCTTAGTAGTACAAATTTTTAAGGAACAGGACAGGTGCCATTAAGAGATAATGTGCCAAAGATCTTTCATGTGCCCCTTCAAATACACTCTCTGCATTTCTCCACTCAGCCTCCTGCACAGGGAAACTAACTCATACAGATGATAGTATCGGGGTTTCACCCAACAGCTTCCCATTGTGTTTGGCCAATAGGCAGCCATGGCAGGAGATAGGAGGAGGAGGAAGTGTAAAATTAGTGCATTTATCTCCTTGCCTTTCTAGTTCTGGGGTCACCTTGAGTTGGTTCTGTATTTTGACCAAGAATCACTATTCCTCCCCGGGAAACTTTTCTGCATGGCACTCTTTTCAGAGCTCTACTAAGACCTCATTGCCATTGTCCCTTAGGTTTCAGTCTGAAAAAGCTCCTTCACTATTATTAAAATCAGGTTATTTCACTATAGTTTATAATCCTCCTACACCCCACCCACACTTGTGTAAGAAATACCTTTGTATAGAAACATTCTTCAAATCATCCTAATTTTGAAGGTGCCACGTTTTTTAGTTGGGACTGTGATTAATATAGTTCAGAGTGGGTAACTGATCCATTTTGAACCCTTTAAAGATTTTATTTATTTATTTGAGAGAGAGAGAGAGAGAGAACATGAGAGGGGAGAAGGTCAGAGGGAGAAGCAGACTCCCCGCAGAGCTGGGAGCCCGATATGGGACTCGATCCAGGGACTCCATGATCCAGGATCATGACCTGAGCCAAAAGCAGTCGCTTAACCAACTGAGCCACCCAGGTGCCCCATTTTGAACCCTTTAAATCACAACATTCTCCTCCTTTCTTGGTGAAAGAAGGAAAATGCACTTTCTTGGTGCATAGGAAAAACATAATAAACTGGCAATTAGTTTAATGCCACACCTACTTAAATTTTATATACTTTCAGGACTGTGAAAGCACTGTGAGGAGCACAAAAAGAATCTATGATAAGTTCTCTTCACCAGGGCATTTTGATATTATTAAGTATAAAAGACATGAAATGAAGAAAATTATAAAGGAAACATGAGCTGAACAGTCAGGTGCGATCACTTATGATTCAGAGAATAAGAGGTATCATTTATTTATTATGGCTCCCATATGCTCCGGACTTCCTCCAGCCTGCGTCTAAGCTCTAAGAAACTCCCCGGCCTCACAAGAGCATCCGTTTTTGTTCCATTTCCCTGAGCCTTTCTTAGCTGTTTCTGCACAATGCCATCTTTTTCCAGGTTCACTGCAAATAACTGGTCTATTATTAGAAGATCTCTGAGATAAGGATAATAGAAACAAGGCATCATTTTTTGGATGAGTTCATCTCGAGCAACACTACATGGCAGGCACCAAACTAGTTAGAGCCATTGATACAAAGATAATGAAGTCACAATTCTTGTTTGTAAGTGCTGTGCCACCTCATAGGAGAAATTAACAAGTATATGCATCTCCAAGTCCTAATTCTGACAAAAGTCAGGGGATTGCAGGTAAATATAATGCTTACACTCACACAAATACACACACACACACATATACATACAAACACACACATACACTTAATACATACACATGCTCATACATGTGCACACCTTTGCTGGTAATTCTGAATGAGCCAGGAATTCATTTGTACATGAGCTTGTAGAAAAGAGAAAATATATAATGTTGAAATCAGGAAATCAGTTTTAAAAAGAGTGTAAAGTGTAGGACCCTTGATAAATATCAAGATAATATTTCTTTTTTTTTTTTTTAAAGATTTTATTTATTTGACAGAGAGAAACACAGCGAGAGAGGGAACACAAGCAGAGGGAATGGTAGCGGGAGAAGCAGGCTTCCTGCCCGATGTGGGGCTCGATCCCAGGACTCCAGGACCATGACCTGAGCCGAAGGCAGACGCTTAATGACTGAGCCACCCAGGAGCCCCAAGATAATATTTCTTTTCATTGAATTCATCTGGATATGTCTACCTGGGTTTCAGAAAGTGATTCAGGTGAGAAAAATATATCAAACATTTAAATACATGTAAAATTTTAAATACAATAAACTAGATGTGTGAGGCTATCGATATTTATGTTGGCAGCTATAGGAATAACAAATGATAAGCTGACCACTGGGGGCCTTTCTCTTTTTCTTAGAACCTAGGTACATATTATCACTAGGAATATAGTAACAACGACAGAGGTACAAATTAGAAGCTCAGAGTTTGGTCAAGGCTGAGTCTTTATTTCATAGCAGGTGTCTGAGCAAGCAAGATTTCTTGCATATCAGATTTAATTTTCTATTCACTTTGCTTCTATAATGAAAATGAAAAAAGTAAGTTCCTTCCATGAATATTCAACCTCCATTTTCACCAGTATGTACCCTTCCATCGGAACTTTAGCTTCTTCTTAAAGTAAAAATAATAAAAATGTCTCTCTGATTTCTAAAGAATAGAGTGAGGGAAATCTGCCTTGGATATGGGCTCCTATAGATCACAAATCTTATATAGTTCAACCACACCTGCCTTATCCTTCTCTTCATGAAATTTAGGCTGTGACTCAATCTATTACTGACTTCTAGTGATGCTGATAATTTTAATGCCCAATATTTAACACAAAAAATTCTCAATGCTAGAAATGATGAAATTTGCGGTTCTATTATTTACTTACACGAAATATGGGGTCAGTATGGTGCTTTTTATTACACTATACTCTTCCACAGATCTTCTGAGTTTTCTGCTTATGTTAGTTTGTAGAGCCAAGATTAGATTGGCTCAAAATTTAAGGAGCACCAAAATAATCAGTAATCAAGATAAATGCTATTTTAGTAGCATATATTTTGCATTTTGTTTTATTTTTATTTCTTTATTTTAATAACATGTTAAAAGAACAAATTCATATAAAAACTCATAATGAGGGGCACCTAGGTGGTTAAGGTCTCTGCTTTCAACTCAGGTCATGATCTCAGGGTTCTGGGATCGAGCCCCGCATCGGGCTCTCTGCTCAGCAGGGAGCCTGCTTCCCCCCCTCTCTCTCTGCCTACCTCTCTGCCTACTTGTGATCTCTCTCCGTGTCTAATAAATAAATAAAAATCTTTAAAATAAAAAAAAACCTCATAATAAGCAAAATATCAAAATAAAGGCAGGATCACTACTACTGATTTTTTTCTTTTACCTTAGTTTCCAATATCACTATTATGGATCCTGACCCTGTTAGTTTGAATATTGTCAACCCCAACTAGTACCTTCCTTCCAAACCCCCATTTCTGCCAAGTAAGCACATTCCCTGCCTTCCAGATGACATGGTTGTCACCATTTATCTGATTATGAGAAACAAGAGAGAGTGATAGAAGCAACTTCCTTATATGAAGAATGGATTTTAGTATGCTGGGCAAATCTATAATGTGTACTTTGTATGCCAGTGGTGGTTGCCATAATTCTGAAAGTTTGTGATAGCTTTTCACTATCTTTCTTTTGTGTAAAAAAATAAAAAATAAAATCCTATGTATTTTCTATCATAAGCCTCCTGCATATAAAACAGCTCCTGGACTAAACAATGTCTTTAGCCTCTAGCACCAGGTTAAATACAGCTTAGCGGTGACCTTGGTGCCAAGATGAAATAAGCCGATGACCTCATTTCAGCTCCTTCCTGGCAGATGTCCAGTGCACTAATTGGCACCCAGGTGACAGCATCATGAAACCAACCAAGGTGAATCAAATGTGAGAAGTAATCCATGTACGCAATTTCAGATCATCTATGCACTTGAAACCAGATTTGTTACGTTTTATTTTGCTTTGCTTCACTAAATATGAAGGGATAGTGACTGCTTCTGACAGTCCTGCTGTCATTCTAATTTAAGGTAAAATGCTCTTCATATATATTTAGAAATAAAACGCAACAGTACACTAGCGTTCAACATGAGCTCAGGAAGAAGACTATTGTTCAATGGAAACCAAATGCAATGGAGTCTTCTCGCCACACAGAACACATGAAGGCATCGCTCTTCCTTTGGTTATTAACATTTTTAGAGAATTTCACTGAGTGAAGAACATAGGGGTAGTTTCTAAAAGGGAAGAAAATATTAGAACATGAGAGGATGGGGCAGACTCAAATCACAACTTCTTTTGTTTTTTTAATCACTCCAAACAACAGATAATCTTTTCTGTCAGTATAAAAGAATTTGAAGAAAATTTATTTTACCCAAATGAAGTAATGTTCATAAAGTGTCTTGTGTAGAGACTGGACCACATGACCTGAAAAGATGTTGGTTAAAAAAATCACCCTCCCTTCTCTTCTTTTCTGAAAGATAAAACTAGGAACTCTTTGCCTTCCTTTTTTGATAATATTTTTCAATGCTGTGGAAATGCTTCCTTTCTTAGAATTGTGACTCAATTTCTACCTTCAGACCCAGAACCTTCTCTAATATTTTGTCCGATGGAAGAAAACTGTAAATTAAATATCTTCCAAACCTCTTTGAATATATTACATTAAATTAAAAAAAAAAAATCAAGTAACCATTTTCACAAAGTCTCTGTCCTTCCCGAGTATAATTTTAGGTTTGGTTCTACAATTAAAGGTAACAATAGCAATTAAGCATTTATCATTTCTTTTTTTTTTACCAGTCTATTTTTAAAGTCTTGTGATGTGAAAAGATCACTCACCAACAAAATGCATTTGCTTATAAATGTCAATTCAACAATATTGCGACAAGAGGGTTTTCAGCAGTTTAGCTTCAGATAACCATTATTCCTTTCAGGGTATTGTCACCTAAACCACTGAAACAAGTCATTTTTTCTTTATTTTTTTATTTGCTTTCTTCCTGATTATTTTACGCATTAAAGATATGAATAAAAGATAGTGTGAATCATCAGTACTTAATTTTTAGATGCCATGTTAGGTATTCTTAACATTCCATTTGTAGGTCTCAACAAAGGTAAAATAATTCTCAATGGCCTTGAAAGTTGAATGTTCTCAAAGCTGTCGTGATGACATGGCATTAAAGAGTTATGCTAAGGAGGGCACATGTTGTGATGAGCACTGGATGTTATGTGCAACCAATGAATCATTGAACACTCCAAAAAATTAAAATAATAAAAATCAAATAAAAATAAAAAGCCGTACTAATGTAAATAACCATTTGGATCTTGCCAAATTTCATTTGGTAGAATTGCTCAAAGACATCGTGGAGTAAATATGTTTTATGGTTGAGAAAGAGATAACATGATGACAATGTTATCCAGGATCAAAGATATCAGAGAAACTACAGGTTCAACTCAGCTAAACAGGATTCTTTTTTGTAGGACTTCTCGGTCTCAAATATTTTGAAAAACTCTAAAAAACTCCAAGAAAAGATAATATGTAGAGGATTTCTTACCAACTTGATTATGGAAACTTTTCTTTGCAAATTATCTCAAAAGATAATTTTATGGAATATAGCTTTGCCTTTTAATGTTAGTCAACATATTGTACTGATGTGCGGAGTGCACATGAAATCTGGAGAGAGTTGTCAACCATTGGGATGCCTGCACCATATTCAGATCAAGTGAATTAGAATCTCTGGGGACACAGCCTAGAAATTAATGTTTTTTTAAAAAGTGCCTAAAATAATTTTGATGTTTTAAATACCCTAGTTGGTACTCTGGTTTGCTTAGATGTGTTTTATTTTTTTAATTTTTTAAAAAGATTATTTATTTATTTATTTGACAGAGAGAGAGAGAGAGAGAGAGATCACAAGTAGCCAGAGAGGCTGGTGGGGGTGGGGGGGGCGGCAGCAGGCTCCCCTCTGAACAGAGAGCCCAATGCTGGACTCGATCCCAGGACCTTGAGATCATGACCTGAGACAAAGGCAGAAGTTTAACCCACTGAGCCACCCAGGCACCCCTAGGTGTGTGTTTTATTTATTTATTTCTTTTCTTTTCTTTTTCTTTTTTTATTTTCATTAACATATAATGTATTATTTGCCCCATGGTACATGTCTGTGTATCATCAGGCTTATACATTTCACAGCATTTACCATAGCACATACCCTCCCTGATGTCATAACCCAGCCACCCTATCCCTCCACCTCCCCCCCCCCCCGCAACCCCCCGTTTGTTTCATAAGTTTGGGAGTCTCTTATGGTTTGTCTCCTTCTGGATCCCATCTTGTTTCATTTCCCTCCCCCATCCTCCCATGACCCCCCGCCCTGCCTCTCAAATTCTTCATATCACAGAGATCATGTGCCTAGGTGTGTGTTTTAAACAATGCTTCAAACTAAGCAGTTCTGTTTTTTTTTTAAAGATTTTATTTATTTGGCACAGAGAGACATCACCAGTAGACACAGAGGCAGTCAGAGAGAGAGGAGGAAGCAGGCTCCTTGCTGAGCAGAGAGCCCGATGCGGGGCTCGATCCCAGGACCCTGAGATCATGACCTGAGCCAAAGGCAGAGACATAACCCACTCAGCCACCCAGGCACCCCCAAACTAAGCAGTTTTAAGCCTTGAAGTTATTCATCACATTAGCTTCTTCACATCACTACTGCTGGAAATTTTCAAGTATAGCTCTTACATGGTAA
>JAQQSY010001950.1:0-14016 GCA_028646535.1 Procyon lotor
TTCTTGTGGTTGAGTTCCAGTTTCAGAGCATTGTGGTCTGAGAAAATGCAGGGAATCATCTCAGTCTTTTGGTATTGGTTGAGTCCTGATTTGTGACCCAGTATGTGGTCTATTCTGGAGAAAGTTCCGTGTGCTCTCGAGAAGAATGAGTATTCTGTTGTTTCAGGGTGGAATGTCCTGTATATGTCTATGAGGTCCATCTGGTCCAATGTGTCATTCAAAGCTCTTGTTTCTTTACTGATTTTCTGTTTAGATGATCTGTCTGTTACTGAGATTGGTGTTTTTTGATCTCCTACCATTGATGTATTCCTAACAATATGACTATTTTCATTAACATTTGGCTTCTGTAGTTGGCTGCTCCTATAATGGGGGCATCAATGTTTACAGTTGTTAGATCTTCTTGGAGGATAGACCCTTTCAGAATGATGTAGTGTCCTTCTGTTTCTCTGACTACAGTCTTTAGCTGAAAATCTAATTTATCTGATATGAGAATCACTACCCCAGCTTTCTTTTGAGGTCCATTGGCATGAAAGATAGCTCTCCATCCTTTCACTTTCCGTCTGGATGTATCTTTTGTTTCCAAATGTGTCTCTTGTAGACAGCATAAGAATGGGTCCTGTCGTTTTATCCAGTCTGCAACCCTGTGCCGTTTTATGGGAGCATTTAGGCCCCATAAAGAGTGGTTATTGAAAGATAAGTTTTTATTGACATCATGTTGCCTGTGTAGTCCTTGTTTCTATAGATTGTAAATTTCTGTTCTAAGTCACTCATGGGTTCTTTCTACTTTTATAGAACTCCCTTTAATATTTCTTGAAGTGCGGGCTTGATGGTCACACACTCTTTTAATCCTTGCCGGTCTTGGAAACTCTTTATCTCCCCATCCATTTTGAATGTCATCCTTGCTGGATAAAGTATTCTTGGCGGCATGTCCTTCTCATTTAGTTCCCTGAATATGTTTTGCCAGCTCTTCTGGCTTGCCAGTTTTTTGTGGACAGGTCTGAGGTTATTCTGATGGGTCTTCCTCTGTATGTAAGGAATCTCTTCCCCCTAGCTGTCCTCAGGATCTCTTGTCTAAAATTATAATTTGCAAATTTTATAATCATGTGCCTGGGTGTCTCTCTAGACTCATTGATCTTGGCGGGTGTCCTTTCCACCTGTAGGACATGAACACTTGTTCCATTCCCCGGATTGGGGAAATTTTCATTCAGAATTTGGTCAGCTATATTTTCTAATCTTCTATCTTTCTCTACCTGCTCTGGGATTCCAATAATTCTGACGTTGGAACGTTTCATGGTGTCATTTATTTCCCTAAGTCTCTTCTCGTGATTCCTGAGCATTTTGCTCCAGCTCTCCTCGTGACCTTTCTTCTCAACCATTTTATCCTCTAGATCACTAATTCTATCCTCTGTCTCCATAACTCTAGCTGTTAGACCATTTAGATTGGATTGGATCTCACTGGTAGCGTTTTTTACATCAGCTATACTGGTTCTCATTTCTGCGCCTAGAGATTCTATGTTGTCATTAATGTTTTCCTCCATCCTGGCCATTGCCTGGATAACTGTTACCCTGCATTCCCCTTCCGACACACTGTTCATGTCCATGTCTGATAGTTCTGAGGGAGAGGCTGCAGTCTCTGGGTTTTTCCTCTGTTGGGTGTTCCTCCTCCTAGTCGTTTTGATGAAAAGTGGATGAGAGGCTGTATAGCTGAATATATCGCCCACAATCCAGGCAGGGTGCACCCTGGAAGGTTTTGGAGCAATTGGGATTCACCACCAAAAAGAAAGAATAAGGATTAAAAAAGATAGAGAGAGAAAGAGAAAAAGAAGAAATCCCAGCCAGAGTGGGCCCCAATATTAAGATTTATAAGGTATGTAAACCAACACGAAGAAGCATAAAGATGACAAAAGTAACTGACAAGAAATAAAAGAACCTAGTCAGAATGAACCCCAAGAATAAGATTTATATAATGCCAGAATGAAAGCAAATAGGTAGAAACACTGACAGAAAGATAAGATGGCAAGGTGGTTATAACTCCTCACAGTCAAGGAAGGTTATTTCAGGTCTTCCTGGGTTTATTGTTGTATTAAGCCTCTAGTTGTAATGTTAAGTAGTTTAATAATTTTTTTTTTCAAAAACCAAGAAATGTGCAAATGAGTGAATAAAAACAAATAGAAAGAAAATAAGAAAGAAAAAAACTTGTATCTCTGAAATATACAGGTTTTAGAGTATTATCAGGCGTTTAATATATTGATTTCCTCTGATGTTGGGGATTTAAAGTTTTATGGGGACCCTGTGGTTATTGTCCTTTTGTTTTTTGACTTGTCTTCTGGGGGAGGGGCCAGCCACGTTATTTTCCAGTCAGTCTTGCTTGGGTTGAGTCACCCTGCCCCCCAATCAAGGGGCTGAGCTCTGTAGAAACCCGTTTCTCAGTCTTTCGCTCTCTGAAGGTTTTTGGCCTTTTGTAGCTTTTTCACCTTTCAGAGAGTCCAAGCACGGAATCTGCCCATACCCAGACCTCTGCATCACAGAGAAGCCTCAGTCTGCTCCCCTCTGGGTGGTCCAGATCACACACTCCCCTCCGCAAAATTCTGCTCACACCTCAGCCTGTCAGAGGTGGTGCGCACCCCCAGCCACCACTCAGTGGCTCCGTGAGTGCTCTTCGGGCTCCAGATCCTCACCGGGTGTGCTCAGATTCCTGCCCAAGATTAGGCCGCCCACTCGAGTTCTCTCCGGGGCCAGCTGGGAGTGCCCAGACCCTGCTGCAGGCCGCAAATGTCTTGCGGTGGGGTGTACACTCAGTCCAGAGAGTGGGGCACACAGAGAACAGCTGCAGGCTCCTGGACCACACCAGACTCTCTAAGGTACTTGCAGGAGCCCACCCTGCCCACAAACTGGTGCAAGGAGCAGAAAGCTGCAGGTTCAGGAACCACAGACTGGACCCCCTCCCCCAATCTCTCTTTGAGGGGAGTGCTGTCCTTTCTGGGAACGTGAGCTTCGGCCTGTGCCCATGACCACCCCTTTGCTCTAGTTGCTTCTCAGAACCTTTTGCTCTTTTAAGTGTTTTTAACTGGACTCTAAGTTAATGCTGGTCCCCAACCACAGGAAACTTTCCTTTGGGGTATTACTGTCCTTGGGTTGCTTCTGGAGGCTCCCTCTCCTTTTTTTTTTTTTTTTTTTGTTAAAAGATTTTATTTATTTGACAGAGAGAAACACAGCAAGAGAGGGAACACAAGCAGAGGGAATGGTAGCGGGAGAAGCAGGCTCCCTGCCGCGCAGAGAGCCCGATGCGGGGCTCGATCCCAGGACCCTGAGATCTGACCTGGGCCGAAGGCAGAGGCTTAACGACTGAGCCACCCAGGCGCCCCCCTCTCCTTTTGTTTATCCTCTGATATTGGTTCGAGTGTTCCCACTTTGCTTTACCTCTCCACTGCTGTCTTCTGCTCCTGTAGAGATCCAGATGTGAAAAATCTTGCTCCTCAGGCTGATTTCATGGGTGTTCAGCGTGTTTTGGTAGATATCCAGCCCATTTTAGGGGACAGGCTGCAACAGGATCTCCCACTTCTCTGCCATCTTGCCCCCTCCCTTATTTTTCGGTTTTAAGAAAATACTATCTTCATAATGCTGATGTAATATCTGGAACTCAGGCATGTTTGCACTTTGCCAGTTAAAGTTCTTTTCTCTGTAATGTGTCACTCTATTGCCATCTGATACCACTTATAAAGTTTGTGGCCAGATTAGAGGATATTTTGGAAGTCCGTTTCATCCCTAAATGCTCTTTACATGTTGTTTTTAGTGGATGGAAATCGTTAGCTTACAGTTTATCTCTTTATTGTTTACAACTTTGAATACATGACTGATCAAATTTGGTGGACTAGACCGGAGGAATGGCTTCTATTAATTTTTTTTTTAAGGATTTATTTATTTATTTATTTGACAGAGAGAGAGAGAGAGGGAGAGAGAGATCACAAGTAGGCAGAGAGGCAGGCAGAGAGAGAGGGGGAAGCAGGCTCCCAGCTAAGCAGAGAGCCCGATGTAGGGCTTGATCCCAGGACCCTGAGATCATGCCCTGAGCGGAAGGCAGAGGCTTTAACCCACTGAGCCACCCAGGCGCCCCCTACTAATTTTTTTCTTATGGGAATCACAGTGTTGTCTGAGACCCTTGAAAGGCTTCAGGGATGATGTTCCATTTGGCCTTTCAAACCAAAGGGAGGCAAATCTAGGGCTGACCAATGGGTGGATAAAGTGTTATAAATCAGGGAATCATGGGGACTATGCCCCCAGAACCATTCTAAATTTGATAAATCTTTTCCTTTCTTTCTGAGGATCAGGAAAGCCCTTGATGGTGATATGTATTTTGGACCAAGATCAACATTTAAATGCTATATCTTATGTTGATCTCACTGGAGAATAAGTACTGGCTGCACCCTGGCTTCATCTGTAAGAGAAGAAGGCCCACTGAATCTTACAGTTACAAGGAATTTAGGGACTGGGAGAGGAAGATATAAAGGAGAGCTAGGAGAGGAATAAGAGTGTGCTGTGGAGGATGCTAGAGAGTTTACTGGGTCAGAAAAAAATTTTCTGAAGACATTGTTTAAGAATCTCAATAGTTGGGATGAGTTTTGTATTATTTAGCCATTTTTTTTTTTTTTTTGGCTTTTTCGTACCAAGAGAAAAAGCAGACCATTGTGCATCTGAGATTCTTCTTCCTTTTCCCTCTAGCACTCCCTATAGGTGGATTAATTTGGTCATATCCTAGTAGCCCCAGAGGGGCCTTTGTAGCTCAAGAGAGGTTGTAAGTAAGGTTTTGCCAAGTTTTGTCAAATAAGTATTAGTGCCATTATGGTGAAGCATATAGTCAGCAATTGAGAAACTCTGATGTTATTGACTAATGGTAATAACACCACACTTATGAACAGAGAACCTTGAGATTCTAACCCAGCCTCTGTTTTCCTGGGATTCTAACCCAGATACTTAGAAACAGTTGTCTGGGATTCTAGCCCAATTGTTACAAACAGGGAAATCTGGGACTCTCCCTGGCTTTTGCTTGTTTGGAACTTTAACCCAGCTTTTAGAGTATACTCAGAATCTTAAGAATTAAAATCTATCCTCACTGTGATTCAGTGGACATTTATTTGGAGCACTGGATTTTGGTTGAGTCAGATTCACTACTGGATACCCAAGTGAACAAGAAGACTGGAGAAAAACGGCTTTGGTGGGAGCCAGGAGGCTTGGTTATCTCATCCAAGGGTCTGATGGGGTTCTGATCCAGATCCCAGTTGTGGCACCAAAAAACTGTTAAAGAGGACCAGAGCCAGACAGAAATTAAAGTGATGAAGACAGATTTTATTTAATAAGTTATTATAATAGGGGAAGATAGATGCTAGTATAGAACTACGCTCAATTCTGAATACAAACAGAAGTGGGGTTTTATAATTAAGGAGCAAATTGACACTAGGGGGGCTTTGGTGGATGGAGAATTACTAAGGGACATAAAGTCTGGGAAGATTCTGGCTGAACTAACTTCATAAGATTCTTGCTGAAGGCAGGCTGAGTGATCAGACATCACCTTGAGGATATCGGGGATGCGGAATTTGATCAGATAGCAAAGTTGGGGAATTCTCACTTAACCTAACTGAGCAAGATTCTTCCTAAACCTGGATTATACAGGGAAATACATGCATGGGCCTTGTTGGACAGAGGGTTCAAGGATGCCTAACTAAAGTCTGATCAAAAAAAGAATCTTTGCTAGTGGACAGGAGTTTTCAATTCCTTTGGGTAATACCAAGAAATGGGATTGGTGAATCATATGGTAAGAACATGTTTAGTTTTTTTTTTTTTTAAGATTTTATTTATTTATTTGAGAGAGAGAGAGCTAGAGAGTGAGAGCATGACTGAGGGGGGGCGAGGGGCAGAGGAAGAGTGAAAAGCACACTCCTGGCCCAGCAGGACCCTGGGATCAGGACCTGGGCTGAGGGCAAATGCTTAACCTCTTAGCCACCTAGGCGTCCCAAGCATGTTTAGTTTCTCAAGAAAGTACCAAACTGTCTTCCAAAGTGGCTGTATCATTTTGCATTCCTACCAGCAATGACTGAGAGTTCTTACTGCTCCACATTCTTGCCAGCATTTGATGTCACCTCACAATGTTTTAAAGTGTTGTTGGGCCTTTGAAGTCCTAAACTTGGAATGGGATGTTTTGCCACTAACTCATTCTGTCTGAGATGGCCTTTTCCTTCTCCTTGGCAAACTCTTACCTACATTTTAGGTTCTAACTCTTCCTGGAACCCTGCCCCATACATTCCTCTGTGCTCTTAGTCTTCTTTTGCTTGTATTTTTTGTCTCCTTTACCTTGTATTTTTGTCTCCTAGACTGGGTGTGGGTCTGATTAGATGAGGCCACAAACATATACTGAAAAGATTGTTGGTGCCAAAACCTATTCTGGACTGGAAATATACAATTAGTTATGGTCCATAACAGTGAGCATTACTGTAGAACTAAATGAGTATTAAGTCCTCAGCACAGTGCCTGGGACTGTGTAAGTGCTCAATAAATGTTAGGTATCATCATTGCCACCATCACCACCACCATCATCTTTACATGTCAGTCTATAAATATATAGCCTATTTCTAACTGATCAAATCATCCTCCCTAGCAATGCTTTTAAATTTTCATTCTTTCAAACAAATTAGCAAGGTTTATACTTGTTTCTATGGCTTTCTTGCGAGTTCCCCGCCCTCCAAGTCAAGGGTTAAATGTGGTCCCCAAACCAGTTAGCATCAACATTACCCTGAAGGTTTTAGAAAGGCAAATTTTCAGGCCCATTCCAAATCCGCTGAATCAGAAATTCTGCGGGTGGGTGGCCTCAACAACCTGCGTTTTAACAAGCCCTCTTGGTGATTCTAATGCATTGCTCTTGCTGAGCCAGTAGGATATATGCATTTTTAAAATTGTAATAGACACTATCAAACAGTCCTCCAAAAAAGGCACAATCTTTCACTTACATATATACACCGAGGTCTCATTTAGAACATTGTATCTAAACGGACTGGAGCATACCTTTCCAACCTTGCTCCCCATCTCAATCCACGTCCCGTTCCCGCTTGGCTGGATTGCATCAGCCTTCCTCGAGCCCCGCCCCTGTGGTTGTGCACAGGCAATAGCGGCTGGAATTGAGTAAAAGTGTCATGCTATTATCCGGATGAGTGAGATCCCCCACTGGGCGGAGCTTTGATTCCCACGCTTCCAGGAGGGAGGTGGGAAGAGTCAGAAAGGGACGGTGTCTTATCTCAGCAGCGGGTGGGACGAAGACGGACCAAGGAATAGTGAGTTTGGGGTTTGCATTTTTTCTTGGATTCTTCTCTCAGAACCACTAGTTTGCCTGAATTTCTCATGAGTAGGGTGTTGCCACTTTTTAAAGCATCAGAAAAGGAAAAAAGGAAAAGGAAGTTCAGGGCTTGAAGCTCCGCCCCACTGTGGCAGAGGCAGCCAATTGGCCAGGGGTGGGGGCGCCTGCGAGCCCAGTGATAATGACGAAATCCTGAAGACAGAGCCAGGAGAGTGACTTTGGGAGAGGGAGTAACGTGGATAAGAGTAGCGGGGTCGGATAAATCTGCGCCTAGCACAGGGTGGAACACCTACTAGGAGATGGAGAGGCCCTGAAGAGAGGAGAGGGAGGCATCTTGGGCACGCTGAGAATTAGGCTTGGCCTGGACAGAGGGCAGAAGCCGCTGCCTAGGAGATTAGAGCCTCCCAAAGGGTAGGTAGTCGGGTGGCCGCCAGGGGGTGACCGTGCCTGCCTACTACCACGGGTGGGCTACACATATTAGCGCATACATTGTGAAACCGTTTATTTTTTGTATTTCTTTCCTTTTCTGCCCTATTCTCTCAGAGAAAAAGGACCATGGGTGATTCACCTGTGGAACCTCTAGCACTTAATGAAGGGCCTGTTATAAAAAAGGCACATAACTGGGGCGCCTGGGTGGCTCAGTGGGTTAAAGCCTCTGCCTTCCGCTCAGGTCATGATCTCAGGGTCCTGGGATCGAGCCCCACATAGGGCTCTCTGCTCAGCAGGGAGCCTGCTTCCCCCTCTCTCTGCCTGCATCTCTGCCTACTTGTGATCTCTCTCTCTGTCAAATAAATAAATAAAATCTTAAAAAAAAAAAAAAAGAAAAAAGGCACATAATTAAGATGATTGACTGATTGAAGGAGAAGACAAAGGGAAAAAAAACAGGGAAAAAAAAGCGCTCAGAAATGTTTATAGTTTACATAAAGTAAGTTTAGGACTTTTTTTTTTTTATAGAGAAGACATTTTAATTGTCTACCAGCAGACCCTGAGCTTACACAGCTTTTATGTTGTTGCAGTGGGAGTGTACACATAACCCTTATCCTCAGTTACAACATAATAAAATTTTCCCATTGCTATGGAATCTTCACAGCCACCATTCGTCAGGAATGGTTGTAGAATATTCCATCAGACTGTGTCACTGTGTCACGATCCACTTAACCCTCCTTTTCCTGTTGGATATTAAGTCTATGTCTCTGTTTGACCATCAGAAAATAGCCCTGAAAAATAGTTTTGTTCCTGTTTGGAAGCGGAAGTGGGTGGATATTGATTTAGGTTCAGAATAACCGGGAAAATGGCATGAACATATTCTAGGGTCTTGTGGACCTGCTTTCTTGAAAGGGATTGTACTCATTGACACCAGAGGCCAAATCCAAAATCAATCCTAGTGAACTCCAGGTCTTGTCTGTCTCCAGGCTGGTATTAATTTCTCCATCCTGCAGCTGTGCTCAAGTTTATTATTAGTTCTGACCTTTGGGGCAAGACAGACACACACCAAAGGTTCCGGGACAACTTTAGCAATTGCAACAGCTGATACTGTGAGTGGTGCTGCTCAGGTTTCAAGCTTGAGCAACTGGAGTGGATGAACTTATCTTACGGGGACAGGGAATCTGAGAAGAGGAACAGGTTTGGGAGGGGGCAGATAAGATTAGTTTTAAATACGTTTAGTTCAAGGTGCCTTTGGACACCTAAGGGGAGGTAGCCAGGAGACAGGCATACAAATGGATAAACAACAGTTTTTGCCTTTCTTTTTTTTTTTTTTTTAAAGATTTTATTTATTTGACAGAGAGAAAGAGATCACAAGTAGGCAGAGAGGCAGGCGGGGGCGGGGGGGAGTAGGCTCCCCACTGAGCAGAGAGCCCGATGTGGGGCTAGATCCCAGGACCCTGAGATCATGACCTGAGCTGAAGGCAGAGGCTTTAACCCATTGAGCCACCCAAGTGCCCCAGTTTTTGCCTTTCTCTGATCTCCCAGAGCTTTCTATCTGTGGATCTCTCATGGTTCAGGTTGCTTTTTACCTTGCACTATTCTGGGAGCTCCTTGAGGACAGGATAAGGCCTGATTCATTTGTGTATCCCTCTTCCCAGTGCCTGGTACAGTCCTTTACACTAGGAGATCTTAAAGTCTATCCTGAATGAAGGAACTTCAGTTGATTTCTTAATTGGATGATTCCTGCAGTAGTAGTAGTAGAAAATGTTTGGAGGCTTGAAAGTTCTCGGAAGGCTTCATGGGAGAGAGAGGTGGTGTAATGTTACTGTTAATAATCCTGGCAGTTTTTTGAACGCTTACCATGTACCAGTCACTGTGCTACACACATGCATTGGAAATGCTCCTTCTTTCTTGTCATCCTTATACCCCTTCTGGGAAATCTTTTCTACTTATAGTTCCTGCTGAATGGTCAAATGAGGCCTAACTATGTTCTATGTTCTTCCCTCTTTTAGAGTATAGCTGATTGTACCTGGTCCAAGGCTAGCCCCACAACCTGTGTGTTTTATCTACTAGCTTGAAAAGATGAGGTGGGCCAATCAAATTGCTTTTTGAGAATATGAACTAAGAGATTCAAAGAGGAGTTACCAGTTAGTTGTGGGTAGTTGATCTAATAGGTCCAATAGACCAGGATGCTGCTAAAGATAGGCATTATGGATCATCTTGTCAAGTGCAAGCTGAAATTCTTAATTGAGAGAGGAGCATGGGGGAAATGTGCAGAGAGAAGCAGACATCTAGTGTATTTTTAAAAACCTTCCTAGTTTGAAATAAGTGAAGTTATAATAATAATTATTATTATATGTAATATATGTATTATATATTGTTATTATAATTATAATCTTATCTGCCCCCTTCCAAAGGGGGGAAGTAGCAAAATATAACAGAAAAAGTACTTATACTGTTTATACAGCTTCGTCTAATGATCACAGCTTGTGGTAATAAAATACATTATCTATCCTCTCCTGCCCCTGGACGTCAGTGTTCCGGGTTTTCAGGTCTGCAGACCTGGACTGAACCATACCACTGGCTTTCTTGTTCTCCAGCTTCCAGATTGTAGGACATAGGACTTCTTAACCTTCATAATCACTTTTTGTTTTAAAGTCTTGTCCCATGGGGGCAAGATGGCAGAGAAGTGGGAGATCCTGTTGCAGCCTGTCCCCTAAAATGGGCTGGATATCTACCAAAACACGCTGAACACCCATGAAATCAGCCTGAGGAGCAAGATTTTTCACATCTGGATCTCTACAGGAGCAGAAGACAGCAGTGGAGAGGTAAAGCAAAGTGGGAACACTCGAACCAATATCAGAGGATAAACAAAAGGAGAGGGGGGCGCCTGGGTGGCTCAGTCGTTAAGCCTCTGCCTTCGGCCCAGGTCAGATCTCAGGGTCCTGGGATCGAGCCCCGCATCGGGCTCTCTGCGCGGCAGGGAGCCTGCTTCTCCCGCTACCATTCCCTCTGCTTGTGTTCCCTCTCTTGCTGTGTTTCTCTCTGTCAAATAAATAAAATCTTTTAACAAAAAAAAAAAAAAAAAAAGGAGAGGGAGCCTCCAGAAGCAACCCAAGGACAGTAATACCCCAAAGGAAAGTTTCCTGTGGTTGGGGACCAGCATTAACTTAGAGTCCAGTTAAAAACACTTAAAAGAGCAAAAGGTTCTGAGAAGCAACTAGAGCAAAGGGGTGGTCATGGGCACAGGCCGAAGCTCACGTTCCCAGAAAGGACAGCACTCCCCTCAAAGAGAGATTGGGGGAGGGGGTCCAGTCTGTGGTTCCTGAACCTGCAGCTTTCTGCTCCTTGCACCAGTTTGTGGGCAGGGTGGGCTCCTGCAAGTACCTTAGAGAGTCTGGTGTGGTCCAGGAGCCTGCAGCTGTTCTCTGTGTGCCCCACTCTCTGGACTGAGTGTACACCCCACCGCAAGACATTTGCGGCCTGCAGCAGGGTCTGGGCACTCCCAGCTGGCCCCGGAGAGAACTCGAGTGGGCGGCCTAATCTTGGGCAGGAATCTGAGCACACCCGGTGAGGATCTGGAGCCCGAAGAGCACTCACGGAGCCACTGAGTGGTGGCTGGGGGTGCGCACCACCTCTGACAGGCTGAGGTGTGAGCAGAATTTTGCGGAGGGGAGTGTGTGATCTGGACCACCCAGAGGGGAGCAGACTGAGGCTTCTCTGTGATGCAGAGGTCTGGGTATGGGCAGATTCCGTGCTTGGACTCTCTGAAAGGTGAAAAAGCTACAAAAGGCCAAAAACCTTCAGAGAGCGAAAGACTGAGAAACGGGTTTCTACAGAGCTCAGCCCCTTGATTGGGGGGCAGGGTGACTCAACCCAAGCAAGACTGACTGGAAAATAACGTGGCTGGCCCCTCCCCCAGAAGACAAGTCAAAAAACAAAAGGACAATAACCACAGGGTCCCCATAAAACTTTAAATCCCCAACATCAGAGGAAATCAATATATTAAACGCCTGATAATACTCTAAAACCTGTATATTTCAGAGATACAAGTTTTTTTCTTTCTTATTTTCTTTCTATTTGTTTTTATTCACTCATTTGCACATTTCTTGGTTTTTGAAAAAAAAAATTATTAAACTACTTAACATTACAACTAGAGGCTTAATACAACAATAAACCCAGGAAGACCTGAAATAACCTTCCTTGACTGTGAGGAGTTATAACCACCTTGCCATCTTATCTTTCTGTCAGTGTTTCTACCTATTTGCTTTCATTCTGGCATTATATAAATCTTATTCTTGGGGTTCATTCTGACTAGGTTCTTTTATTTCTTGTCAGTTACTTTTGTCATCTTTATGCTTCTTCGTGTTGGTTTACATACCTTATAAATCTTAATATTGGGGCCCACTCTGGCTGGGATTTCTTCTTTTTCTCTTTCTCTCTCTATCTTTTTTAATCCTTATTCTTTCTTTTTGGTGGTGAATCCCAATTGCTCCAAAACCTTCCAGGGTGCACCCTGCCTGGATTGTGGGCGATATATTCAGCTATACAGCCTCTCATCCACTTTTCATCAAAACGACTAGGAGGAGGAACACCCAACAGAGGAAAAACCCAGAGACTGCAGCCTCTCCCTCAGAACTATCAGACATGGACATGAACAGTGTGTCGGAAGGGGAATGCAGGGTAACAGTTATCCAGGCAATGGCCAGGATGGAGGAAAACATTAATGACAACATAGAATCTCTAGGCGCAGAAATGAGAACCAGTATAGCTGATGTAAAAAACGCTACCAGTGAGATCCAATCCAATCTAAATGGTCTAACAGCTAGAGTTATGGAGACAGAGGATAGAATTAGTGATCTAGAGGATAAAATGGTTGAGAAGAAAGGTCACGAGGAGAGCTGGAGCAAAATGCTCAGGAATCACGAGAAGAGACTTAGGGAAATAAATGACACCATGAAACGTTCCAACGTCAGAATTATTGGAATCCCAGAGCAGGTAGAGAAAGATAGAAGATTAGAAAATATAGCTGACCAAATTCTGAATGAAAATTTCCCCAATCCGGGGAATGGAACAAGTGTTCATGTCCTACAGGTGGAAAGGACACCCGCCAAGATCAATGAGTCTAGAGAGACACCCAGGCACATGATTATAAAATTTGCAAATTATAATTTTAGACAAGAGATCCTGAGGACAGCTAGGGGGAAGAGATTCCTTACATACAGAGGAAGACCCATCAGAATAACCTCAGACCTGTCCACAAAAAACTGGCAAGCCAGAAGAGCTGGCAAAACATATTCAGGGAACTAAATGAGAAGGACATGCCGCCAAGAATACTTTATCCAGCAAGGATGACATTCAAAATGGATGGGGAGATAAAGAGTTTCCAAGACCGGCAAGGATTAAAAGAGTGTGTGACCATCAAGCCCGCACTTCAAGAAATATTAAAGGGAGTTCTATAAAAGTAGAAAGAACCCATGAGTGACTTAGAACAGAAATTTACAATCTATAGAAACAAGGACTACACAGGCAACATGATGTCAATAAAAACTTATCTTTCAATAACCACTCTTTATGGGGCCTAAATGCTCCCATAAAACGGCACAGGGTTGCAGACTGGATAAAACGACAGGACCCATTCTTATGCTGTCTACAAGAGACACATTTGGAAACAAAAGATACATCCAGACGGAAAGTGAAAGGATGGAGAGCTATCTTTCATGCCAATGGACCTCAAAAGAAAGCTGGGGTAGTGATTCTCATATCAGATAAATTAGATTTTCAGCTAAAGACTGTAGTCAGAGAAACAGAAGGACACTACATCATTCTGAAAGGGTCTATCCTCCAAGAAGATCTAACAACTGTAAACATTGATGCCCCCATTATAGGAGCAGCCAACTACAGAAGCCAAATGTTAATGAAAATAGTCATATTGTTAGGAATACATCAATGGTAGGAGATCAAAAAACACCAATCTCAGTAACAGACAGATCATCTAAACAGAAAATCAGTAAAGAAACAAGAGCTTTGAATGACACATTGGACCAGATGGACCTCATAGACATATACAGGACATTCCACCCTGAAACAACAGAATACTCATTCTTCTCGAGAGCACACGGAACTTTCTCCAGAATAGACCACATACTGGGTCACAAATCAGGACTCAACCAATACCAAAAGACTGAGATGATTCCCTGCATTTTCTCAGACCACAATGCTCTGAAACTGGAACTCAACCACAAGAA
>JAQQSY010001951.1:0-14016 GCA_028646535.1 Procyon lotor
AAAAAAAAAAAAAGGAAGAGCATTTTGATGAAAAGCAATGTTTCTCAATTTAAAAAAAACCCGTCTTTTCTAATAAAAATTTCACACAGAAGCTTCTGAAACTTTTCCTAATGTTTCCAACTGCTGATGAACAGCAGTTGGACTGCATCTTGTATATATTGTCTCTAGAAAAGTTTTCTGTAGTTGGTACTATGAAACAGCTTCTTACGTCTTTCGAAAATACAGTTAAAATATAATAGGTACACTTCTTCTTTTTCAAAATTGGTCTTGGTACCCTGCCTCCTGGAAAGTGATTTGCCAATCATATAATAAAGATACTGTAATAAGAAGAAGAATAAAATGAACTAATGTTGATAGGTTAAAAAAAGTTAATAAAGCATCTTTTTATTTATTCTTGTTATGCTAGCTTCACTTAGAGAATGCTAAATATGTGCTATACATATTAGTATGCATTTTGAGCATTACATATAGGATCACATCAAATTTTCACAGACACTCATTTTAAAGACAAGGAATATAAGGTAGAAAATTTAAGTTATTTCTCTAAATCATGAAACAAGTCAATATCAGAATGACAACAGGAGCTTCTAAAACTTATACCTCTGAGGAAAACAGAACATATCAGATTATTGTAACAATCTTGCTAGTAAGTGAAGGAGCTTATTAAAAAAATTCATAAAATGACTTTCAATAGTTAAGCTACAACAATCTATAAGAGATATTGTCAATAAGTTTAGGCATTCTTCAGAAACTAGACAAAGAGAAAAGAGAAGGGAGCGTTAATGGAAGATTGGAGGGTGCCAGAGAAAAATGTAATTGATTTTACAATTTGTATATGATTAGCCAATATTCAAAGAAGATTACTGAATAAAAAACACGAGGAAATACATTTTATTATTTTTTTTAAAGATTTTATTTACTTATTTGACAGAGAGAGAGAGAGAGATCACAAGTAGGCAGAGAGGCAGGCAGAGAGAGAGGAGGAAGCAGGCCCCTGCCGAGCAGAGAGCCTGATTAGGGGCTTGATCCCAGGACCCTGGCATCATGACCCGAGCCGAAGGCAGGGGCTTTAACCCACTGAGCCACCCAGGTGCCCCAAGGAAATACATTTTAATAAGCAAAATGTATTTAATTTGCAATGTATGTTAGAGTAAATGGGTCAATTTCCTTAATATATATAAAGCTCTTACAAATCAATAAGAATAAGAAGTCAATAGAAAACCAGAAAAATATAAGAACAACCTATTCACAAGGGAACACGTATAGTCAAAAAGCTCATGGAAAAATAATGAATCTTTCTCTTTAAGGATTTCAAAATCAAACCACAGAATGTGATACTTATTTTGACTCCTAAATTGCCAAATATTAAAATGAATAATGAAATTAATGATGATAATTTTAAAAAAGATATGAAATGTCCAGTGTGACTGAGAAGTAGGGAAACAGGCAGGCATACATTGCTGGTAGATAGGTGATTTAGGTTATATTTATACAATGAACTATCATTGACATAGATCTAGATATTTATTTAAATGGAAATATTCCAAATGAAAAGTTACAATAGGGATTACAGAATATATAAAGAGCCTCACCTCATTTCAGTAACTAAGTAACTATAAATACGTTTTTATATAATTATAAATTATAACTGCACATATATTTATATGTAAATTTGTAGGAATCTATACCCCACTGGTCTTGGGGTTATCTAAAGATATTGACATTGGGGTCACTTAACCAACCTCAGTTGGTTAGGTATTGCCTTTTGATTTCAGCTCAGGTCATGACCTGAGAGGTGTAAGATTAAGCCCCACGTGGAGCTTGGCACTGAGCATGGAACCTGTTTAAGATTCTCTCTCTCCATCTGCCGCTCCCCTTTCCCTTGCTCACATGCACTCTCTCTCATTTTCTCTATCTCAAAATAAATAAATAAATAAATACATACATACATATATACATACATACATAAATAAGAATACAGATTTTGACATTGGGATCTGGATGATTCCCCCTTCCTATTTTTCTTGTTGTCTGTCAATAGTCCCTTCCTATTTTTCTTGTTGTCTGTCAATAGTTTCCAATTTTTTTATAGGAAAACCTGGATTGTTTATATAAATAAACCAAAGCAAGATTTGACATAAAAGTAGTAGCATCTGTGGTTAAGAGGATGAACTCTGGAGTTAGATAAATTGCTTAAACTTCTTCACCTTGATTTTTCTCGTCTTTAAAATGGTGATAATAAAAGTGCCTACTTCAGTCTCTTTTTGTGAAGATTAAATTGGATAACTGGTATAACCTACCATGTGTACTTATCATATGAGAAAGTAATTACAGATCTCCCACTCCTGTATTACACAGCAGTACAAGGTCCTGGGGGAAGTGCAAAGAAGTTTGAGATTGTCTCTACTCTTCGGGGAGTTAAATGCCCAAATAGATGTCACTCACTCAAGTGAGAACATGGCAAAGAAGGGGTTCATAGTTCTATGACAGATAAGAGAATCCCAAAACACATGCACATTTTATAGGTAAATATCTATTAATCTAATTTGCTCCTTTAAAAAAGGTAATCTAAATGGGAGAATTTTATGGTATGTGAACTATATCTCAATTAAGATATTTAAAAAGGTAATCATTTTAGTATGTGCTATTTACCTGAATGAAGTGAAGGTTTTTTTTAAGTTTTTTTTTTTTTAAGATTTTATTTATTTATTCATGAGACACAGAGAGAGAGGGATGCAGAGGGAGTGGGAGAAGCAGGCTCCCCACTGAGCAGGATCCCAGGACTCTGGGATTAGGACCTGAGCCAAAGGCAGGTGCTCAATGGACTGAGCCACCTAGGCGCGCCCCCCTTTTTATTTTTGAAGGGAGAGAGGGTGAAAGCACACTGGGGGTGAAGGAGCAGAGGGAAAAGAAGTGGGAGAGAGAGAGAATTTTAAGCAGGCTCCACACTCAGCAAATGAGCACCACACAAGGTTAGATCTCACAACCCTGGGATCATGACCTGAACTGAAATCAAGAGTTGGACACTTAATTTACTGAGCCACCCAGGTGCCCCAAGATATATTTAATTCTAAGAGCTAACTAGAATATTGAGAAAAGAGTTGAATGTTGAAGACTTTAAATCATTGAGTAGTTACCTGGAAATGCTCTTTATTCACTGAGATTCACAGCTTTCATTAAGTCCAGACCTCATATTTTATATTTCATCCATTCACTTATTCAATGGTTATTTATTGAGCACCTATCTGCCAGATGCTGGTCTAGGAATTTGAGATGTATCAGAGAATATAATGAACAAAAATTCCTGCCCTTAAAGGGAAAAATTAAAAAAAGAAAATGAATAACTAAGAAAAACCAAACAAAAAACAACATCAACAAAGGAAATCCCCAACCTTATGGAGTTTCCATTTCAGTGGGGGCAGATAAAGAACCATACCACATAATGCTAAGTGATATGAATAGAAATAATGAAGGGTAAGGAGTGGGACAGAGATGAGGGCTGGTGTATAAACAGAGGGTCAAACAAACAAAAAAAAAACACAAAAAACCAACCCTTTTTTAAGGTGTTAGCATTTAAGAGGAGATTTGAATGAAATGAGAGACTTAGAGAGTGGACCATGTGGATATCTGAGGAAAGAGTACCCTAGGGGAAGCAAGGGCGCGTGAAAAGGTGTGTCCTAGAAAAGCAAAAAGACCAGTGGGAGCGGGGGTAGATGAGGACAGAGAGGAAGTGGGACCTAGTGTCAATGACAGATCCCGGCTTTTTCTCTGAAGGAGGTGGACCAGTTAGGAGGCTATTGTAATTAGGCAGGTGAAAAACGATTAGGGTGATAGCAGAGGAAGGGGTGAGAAATGGGTGGATACTGGATATATTTTGAAAGCAGAATGGAGAGGACTAATGGTGAATTAGAGTGTAGGGTGAGCGAAATTGGGTGTGAGGTATGAGAAATCTTGGCGTTAAAATGCCACTCAATTAACTTTTGAGGGCAAAACTTTCTAAGTCCTCTTTGAGCCTGGTTATTGTGTGTACAGACCATTTGACCTTGGAGGTTAAGTCAATAGAAGTCTAAAAATCTGATTACTAAGAATAGGAAGAAATGCATGGTGACCCTTCTTCCCCTGTTGAGTGTTATTTGGGAGAGGCTGCCAAGCTAAATACTGGTTGTGGGAAAAAGAACAGATGCCCTTTCTAATGAATTCTTTCCAATTTGTCAAGGGGAAGAACTGGACCTAAAGGTGTAAGAACAGACTTTGATGGGGTTCTTCAGAAGTTTCAGGACTGGGAACATATTGCAGGACCCAGGCTTAGATTTTCCCTGTTTTTCTATTTCGCTCTTTCCCCTCCTTCATTTCCCACCCCCTCCTTGGCCCTACTTCACGGCTGCGGGAAGGAACAGTTTACTGTCGGTTCTCAAACTTCAGCAGGCACCAGAATTACCTGGCATGCCTCTGAGAACACAGTTTGCAGTGCCCCACTCCTGGAGTTTCTACTTGGGGTGCAGTGTGTGTGTGTGTGTGTGTGTGTGTGTGTGTGTGTGTGTGCGCGCGCGCCTGTGCACACGCATGTGTGTAGAGGGGTGTAAAGGGTTGGGAAGCTGCAATTTTGCATTTCTAACAAGTTCTTAGGTGATGCTTGGGAATTACTGTTTCTTGTACCCGGAGGGTGTGCAGAGCAACGGGGTCTTGAATTCCACCTCGTGGCCGGCAAGTGGAGAAGGTTCCAGCCCATAGAGGTTTACGGTCACTAGGGAAATTGTCCATTTACTCGAAGGTGTTTCTTGGCGGCCCATAACCGGTGAGAAGCAGCAGCCAAAGCCGGCAGGGAGACGGAATGAGCGGGAAGACCTTCCAGACTGGACAGCCCCTCGGAGCTGCCCAGTGGAGCGAGGGCGGGAAGACGGCCCCCGGGCCAGCCCACAGATCCTCAGAGGGCGCGGACCTGGAGGAGGCGCCCCAGAAGGCGGCGCCTCTCGGAGGAAGTTTGCCCTTTAATTGCAGAGCCGGGCTCGCCGTCGCAGCCACCTCCGGGAGCGAGCGGCGGGCGCCGACGGGAGCTGTCAGCGCCGCCCGGCGTGCACCCCCTGCACCGCCGCCATGGGCGGCTCGGCCTCCAGCCTGCTGGACGAGGGCAAGTGCACCTACATCCGAGGTACGCGCGCGGGGGGCTTCCCGGGAGCGCCGCGCCGGCTCGGGCGCCTGCACGGCTGCGCGGACCCGGGCCCCTTAGGGCGCGTGGAGAGCGGGTGCCCGCCCCCCGCCCCGCGCCCCGCTCCCCGCGCCCCGCGCCCGGCTCCCCGCGCCCCGCGCCCCGCGCCCCGCCCTCCACCTGCGGCTCGCTACCTGCGGCCGCGAGACTTCGGGGGCCCAGGGCCCCTCGCCCGGCCGGCTGTCTCCTTGTCTCCATGCGCCGCCGGGGCCGCACGCCCGGGGTGGGACGAGGCTGCGCTTCGGCGAGGGGGTGAAGGGGCGGTGGCCAGCGGACCGGGGATGCTCTGGGAAGTGCAACGGAGCGGTTGCAGGAGGCAGGTGCCGGCCGCGGGGTGGGGGTCGCGACCTGGTTTTCACCGCTCAGCCCGCCTTGGGGTGTATTCAGGCCCGGGCCCAGAAACACCTCGCTCTCCCCTAAGTTCTGAGCTCTTTCTGAACTTGCCTCAAAAGAGAGCCGCGGGGATATCCCTCGTTTATGGAGACTTCCCGGGGGATTCCCGGCCTATACAGCAGAATTTCCCTCCCGGTAACGTTGGCCTGGTTTTGTAAAACGAGGTATTGGCCACAGCTTCGCTCGAACTTTCAGATCACTTGTGGGATGATTTCATCAGAGGCAGAAAGGACCGTGTCATTCCGCTCCCAGGTTATAAGGTTCCTTTCCTTCTCCGGAGGGGTGTGGGGGAGGGAAAAGAGGAACATTGGCATATTTTGTAACACTTGCTAAAGTTATCGATGGAGGGAAACTCATTTGGGGAGACTTCCAGAGATATAGTGATTCACCAGAGAGTGTGAGACAGGAAAAAAAAAAAAACAAAAAACCAACAACCCCAAAGCAAAAAACAAAAAAAACCCCAAACTGAATTGAAACTGCAGAAAATCATGACTCTGTCTCCTGGGTGTATTTACAGGAGCTTGTTTCTTCCTCCCCGGCAACCTTGACCACAACCACTACCTAACATTTGGTTATCTTGTGAATTTAGTAATTTCCTGGCTTTAGAAAATACCTTCTAAACTAGATATTGGACTGTAAGTTTTACCCTACTTCTGTAAAGAAATGGTTAAGTTCTTCCTGATTAGGTTCTTCTCTTTCTGGCCCCCGAGCCTTTCCTAAAAGGAAAGCATTTACTTAGTGTCCTTATTTCATATTTGTTTTCAGTCACCACAACATTCACAACCATTTTAAAAGGATATCAAATCAGGGCACTTGAGAGCAATGTAATTGACTTTCCAGATTCTTCCTCCTGCTCTGGTACTTCTGGAGGCAGAAGATCATCAACAACCCATTCTGTCAGGGGATACAACTTGGTCAAGTATTCCTTTGCTGTCGTTTATTTAAAACGAGAGGAAGATGGATGACTTATTTATATTAATAAAACAGCTAAAGGAAGGCTGTCTCCAGTCTTACAAATTTGGCTTTGTACTCGTTTTCACCAGCATGTAAGAGCCTGACAGAACGGTAGGGGAACACAGTGAGAAGGGGTTTGCATTTAGTTATTTGCAAAATATGTTTATGCCATTTCCTTTATAGGACTCTATTTCACTGCAAAGCTTCAAAGCACCAAAGTTGAATCATGGCCATCTGTAGTAATCATTGGAAGTCCAGCAATGGACTGAAGTCTTGAAGACTTCATGGTCATGACAGTTGTTGCTACTGGTACAAGCATTGTATTCATGTGAAAAGAAAATGTGTTACCTTTTATTTTATTGTGAAGTTAAGTTATTGCACATACAAAAGTATGAGATGGCTAGTGCACAGGAAGGACTTGGAATGAATACTTTCTGAATGGATAAGACTATAGCAGATTGTGTAACAGTCTACATTGTAACATCTACAAGTCCTGTTCAATTTTATCTGGTAATTCTTTGGGAGGGCACTTTCAAGGTATGTACAGGCAGAGGGAAGAGAAGAGTTAAAGTTAGAATACCTCCAGAGAAAATGAGACGTTGCCTCATTTGAGAATCCTCGTCTTGCCAAAAGAGAAAAGAGCGTTGGAAAAATGCATGGTGTTGTGAATTGTTAGTGCATGAGCGCATGAAGGTCATGGGACTGTGATTTCCTGATGGTTTTGAAGCCCCAGATCCCTGAAAAAGCAAAGCAAAACAAAACTCACATAATCCTATCTTCTCCTCTTTGCCCATCAGTTAGCCCATGCATATTATCAGGTTTTGATCTAATTGTATGCAGAGCAGTTGAAAATATGGCAATAAAGTTTAAATTCAATTTTATGACCTGTTTCTCATAAAATAGCTGCCAGTGAAATAGGAATTTGAAAGCTCCTAAAGATGATTCAATAACTTTCCTTCAAGCTTGATAGACTTTGCTAACATATGGAGAATAACGCATCAGTATATTTGGAGTCAATTTTGTTAACTTAATCTTGTATGTGTTATAAGCATCTGTACTTCTGATATGCTAATGAGTCTGGATCAGGATTTGCTTTTAGACAAACAATTTAATAGCTGCCATTCAGTTTGCGTGCATTGAAACTTTGTGTTGATAGTGATGTTCATCACACGGTTGCTTCAAAAATACATGATTTCTTAGGATTCGTACATTTCCAGGTAAAGGGATTATCAGAAGTATCAAGGAGTTACTTCATTTCTAAAGATGTTTTGAAAATTACTACCATACTTTTCTTACCTCAGAATAAATTTTTAGTATTGCTTCTAGAAACGTTGAATAACTTCACTTAATAAAGATGTTTCAATCAGGAAATAATACTAAGACCTCCTTGTAATCCTATGGACAGTGTCATCTGTTTTAGCCTTCAGTGATTCTTTTAGCAGCGACCTAAGAGGGTCTTCTTTTAATGAAAAGATAAGCTCATATAATCCAGGCATTGATGACCAATTTAGGGCCCTTTTCTTTCTTCGTGCCGAGTTTTCTTTTACTTTTTAAACTTCGATATGCAGGGCACCTGGGTGGCTCAGTGGGTTAAAGCCTCTGCCTTCAGCTCAGGTCATGATCTCAGGACCCTGAGATCGAGCCCCACATCGGGCTCTCCGCTTAGTGGGGAGTCGGCTTCCCCCACCCCCACCCCACCTGCTTGTGATCTCACTCTCTCTCAAATAAATAAATAAAATCTTTAAAAAAAAATAAACTTCAGTATGCAAAAAAGTGAACTACAGCCTCAGCGCACACAATGCCTTCCTGTTGGAGCAAGAATTGTCTTTCTTTTTTAAAATTGCCATTGGATTGTTCATGAATCAAAAGAAAAATGAATCTGACAAACGCCCCCACATACGTCTGTGGAAGGTCAGAAGAGTGCAGAAGGAAATAAATGCTGTCTCTGAAAACTATGGCATATGCAGGTCTGGGTCGGCGCAGGTGGACGGTTCTTTTCTTAGACTTACCACTGCAGTCAGTCATTCTTTTCCTGTGAGGGCTCGGTGGCTTCCAGAGAAATGCTCATCAGAGATCTGTTGCTTATAAAGTAGGATATGAGTTTCAGCTTCAAAACAGCATTTATTTCTCTTAGGGAGATTTTCTCATATTTATGCCGAAAGGGTTAACTTCGGTGGCTGTAATATGAAATCTATACTGATACCAGTGCCTGCAGTGACGTCTCCACGGACCCAGTGAACAGAAGGTAGGGAGAACTTTACAAGTCTGCAGTCTACTTAACTTAGGTGTGTACTATTCCACACGTTTGTTTATTCTTCAGTCCCAGTTTGTTGGTAGGAGATGGCCATGAGAATTGGGCTGATTTATAAGGATAATTATGACAATGTAATCTGAGAGTCCAATTTATGCAGCTAGAAATGACAGTAGATCGTAATGGGAAGTTAGGATATGGAGTGTGGTAGACATAGTTGGATGTCGACCCAACATGTTTTCCCCTTTCCTCTTTGAAACAGAACCCCAGTTTTGCTGGGGTATTGAATTTCCTCTTTGTAAAGCCCTATGTTTCAGGGAAGTTCACCCCACTTACGGCTTTTGTGGGGTGAGTGCTGACTGGTCCATGCCTATCATGGTGGTATGTTCTTCTTGCTAGTGGTTATATAAGGAATGGGGTTGTGATGCAGTCTGGCCAGTGGGGCTTGAGGGAAAGTTTGCTAGCTGCTTCTAAGGAAGTTCTCTTCCCTTTTAAAAAGGAGGCAAAGGGTAGAAATATATTCTTCTTCCTCTTCTTCTTTTGGACTTTGTCACATCTGAATGTGATGCCTGGAACTGAGTAGGAGGGGAGTAGGAAGGGAGCTAGCTCAAAGACATAGGCACAGCCAGGCCAATGGAGTCTCAGAGAAGAGAAGCCAGAGCCGTAGCACATCTCGCTGACTGTCTCCTTGTCCTACTCCTATTTCTTGTGTAGTATGCTAACTCCTCTTTGCGTTGCGGTGGGAGAGAGTGCAGGTAACCCCCCAATGCCATTCTTCCCTGATTTTTTTTTTCTTTTTCTTTATAGAGAGAATGCGTGCAAGTGGGCGGGGGGGGGTGTTAGGCAGAACAGAGAGGGGAGGGACAGAGAGAGAATCTTAGATGCTGGGCTCGATCTCAAGACCCTGAGATTAAGACCTGAGCTAAATTAAGAGTTGGATGCTTCACTCTGGGTGACTGAGTCATCCAGGCGCCCCTGAGGTGTCCTTTTATTTATTATCTTTAAAATTTTTTTTTGAGGTGTCCTTTTAAGAAGGAGTTCATGCAGAGTGAGGTAAGTGGACAGAAAGGGCCTCAGTTCCTGAAGACTTCATGTAGTAGAACCTCCATACCAGCACTGAGCTACTTACTTCTGAACCTTGATAACAGAGAAATTAATTTCTATCTTATGTGAGCCAGCATTATCTGTGTTATTATTATTCACAGACAAATCTTATTCCAATGTAGTTGTCTTCTGTACTTGTGCCTCAAAGTGTCATAACCAGCACACTAAGAGCTACCCCATTGAGTCCCCTTTAAGAAAAATTAACCAAAAAAAGTAGGAGGTGGTTAAAGATCATACTATTAGTGTCTGCCTTATTCGTATCTGTCTTAGTTCTTAATTTGTAGTAATGAATGGATTCTCCTGGGAGGTAAGGAATTGCCACTCTCCAGGTGGGAATAGCAGGGATGGGAGAAAGAAGGAGAGGACCCAGTGTAAATAATACACAAATGTATATTGACCACATTATTCTTTTTTAAAGACTTTATTCATTTGAGAGAGAGAGAGAGAGCGTGCATGCACGCAAGTGAGCAAGTGAGAGGACACAAGCAGTGGAGAGAGAGGGAGCAGCTGACTCCCCGCTGAGCAGAGAGCCCGAAGTAGGGCTCCATCCCAGGACCCTGGGATCATGACTGAGCCAAAGGCAGACCTTTAACCAACTGAGCCACCCAGGTGCCCCTATTGATCACATTCTATTTTTGACTAAAAATAATGCCATTAAGCATGTCGAACCCACTAATGAAGCTAGCAGGAGTTTTTGATCAGGAAAGCTATTGCAGATTGGTAATTTCTAGTGGCAACAAGAACTTTCTAGTACCTTCAGTCTTTGTAAATGAAGCCAAGACTTTGGGAATTCAGTGTGAATTGAGAGTTTCTTAGAATCCTCAAAAATAAACACACACAGACTGAGACAAATTAGTGTTTTCCCCTATGCTCATGGAAGAAACAGTGACCTTCCCTCCTGGGTCCCCAGTTCATGCCTTGATGAACCTCATAAAGTCAGATACTGAATCAAGATCTGGTCTCAATGAGACACTTCTTTTTTCTATGGACATTGGCTATGAAAGGACCACATCATCAGTGGTGCTTTAGTAATAGCAAGTACTAAAATGACAATAGTGATTTTTTTCTTATTTTGTTTCTGCTGGACTACTGAACTGATTGGAGTTTTTACCCTATTGTCATCTTTGGGAAGGTCTGAACTAGGTTCTCAGGTAGAAAGGACAATAGCAGAAACTCAATTAGTTGTAGTTTCTAATCCAATTACAATAAATGTATTGTGAAAATTTTACAAAATATTCAGCGTGAATTTTGGCAGTGAGTTTTAATCTCCTAACCAGAAATTTTAATTTATTTGGTCAGAAGAGCTAGGTAACATCGTTCTAAGAGAAAAGGTACATACAGCAATTTGCACTGGGAAATGGGAAATGAAGTCAGAAGTAAAGAGAAAATAATAGAAAATGCAATTCAGATGCTACAGTCTGTTTAAAGCACTTGAGGAAAAACACAGGACATGAGGGCTAAAATTCTAATGGTTCCAAACTAAAACACACACACACACACACACAAAAAAAAAAAATCCCAAATGCAATACAGATTTTTCTCCTTTGAAACTGGAAAATTCATTTAAGAAAGAGACTAGTAAGTTGCTGCCAGTAAGAAAATGCAAGCCAGCTTATAAAAGAGCTGCTGCTGCTTCTCTTCTTATTTTTTGTTTGGTGTACATATTTTTCCTTCAAGGAGAAAAGATTTAGAGATATGAAAGCAATTAATTCAGTTTTGCAAATTGCAGGCTCTGGGACCCAAGGAAATTTATATTTCCATGCTTGATGTTGTTTGGATATCGATGTCTATAGGATTAGAATATATTAGTAGTTTTAACTCGGAGCTCCTAAGTGATTTATGTGTGTGTGTGTCTGGAAAATGGTGATTTTATTAAAGCACAGGCACAGAACCCGTGGGCAGAAAGCGCTGCTGCCCCTAAGAGATTTTTTTAAAAGCCTGTAGTCTAAAGGAATTTTGGAGGAAGAGTAAATGTCTCCGTGCCCAACCACGTGGATTTTCTTTCTTTTTTTTAAAACTATTTTTATTTTAACATAAAACACAGGTTCAGAAAACCACACAAAACAAACGTATAGCTTAATGAATCACTATAAGGCAAATATTCTTTTTTTTTTTTGAAGATTTTATTTATTTATTTACTTATTTGACAGAGAGAGAGAGATAACAAGTAGTAAGAGAGGCAGGCAGAGAGAGAGGGAGGAAGCAGGCTCCCTGCTGAGCAGAGAGCCCAATGTGGGGCTTGATCCCAGGACCCTGAGATCATGACCTGAGCCGAAGGCAGATGCTTTAACCCACTGAGCCACCCAGGCGCCCCATAAGGCAAAGATCCTGATGGCCATCCCCCAGGTCAAGAAATGGAAGAACTTCCCTAGCCATTCCAGAAACCTCCAAGTACTCCATTCCAATCCTAAACCACTTTGTTCTCCCACAATAACCCCTATTTTCAGTTATCTATTGCTGCCTAAAAAATTACCACCAAAAGATACTGGGTCTGAAAACAATGGTATTTGCTCACAGTTTTGCTCTCTGCCCTGAGTTCAGCTGGGTGGTTCTACATCTATTTCACAGGTGGTCATTCCTGTGGCTACATTCAGCTGGTAGATTGGCCGGTGGCCAGACTCAAATGGGAAGGCTTTCTGTCTCTCCAGGTGGCCTTTCTACATTGTCTCTCCCATAAAATACTGGGCCAAAGGTCAGCTTTTTATTTATTTATTTAAAAGATTTTATTTATTTATTTGACAGAGAGAGATCACAAGTAGGCAGAGAGGCAGGCAGAGAGAGAGGGGGAAGCAGGCTCCCTGCAGAGCAGAGAACCCGATTTGGGGCTCGATCCCAGGACCCTGGGATCATAACCTAAGCTGAAGGCAGAGGCTTCACCCACTGAGCCACCCAGGTGCCCCAATACTGGGCTTTTTAAATGGTAGGTCAGGGTTTGCAAGAGTGCCACAGCTTCTAGAAGACTCTTAAGGCTTAGGCCTGAAAGGCCATGGGATTACTGTGCTACATTTTATTGGTTAAAGCAAGTCTTGAGTCCAGCCCAGATTCAGGAGGAGGGGACCGCACAAAGTCATAAATACCCTGAGTTATTTGCTTTGTTAGGTAAGGGTTACCCTAGAACAGACTACTACACCACTAACCTAGATTTGAGAGTCATGACTTCCTTATATTTCCTTATGGCTTATCACCCATAAAGCATTTTTAAACATTATAGTCCCAGTCACTTAAAAAACATCTCTTTTAAGGGCATCTGGGTGGCTCAGTTGGTTGAGCGACTGCCTTCAGCTCAGGTCATGATCCTGCGGTCCTGGGATCCAGTCCCGCATCGGGTTCCCTGTTCTGCAGGGAGCCTGCTTCTCCCTCTCCCTCTGCATGCCACTCCCCCTGATTGTGTTCTCTCTCTTTGTCAAATAAATAAATAAAAATTTAAAAAAATCTCTCTTTTAAGTTTCTTTTAATCTACAGGTTTCCCTTATATCTCTTTTACTTCCAAATTATCTGTTGAAGGATCTGGGCTATTTGAATTTGTTCATGGTGCAGTTCGACACATTTCTTCTGTATTTCGTACACATTGACAGAGTGATAGTGAAACTTGATCAGACTCAGGATTAATACTTTTGTCAAGACTATAGGCTGTGATCTTCATTCGTAGGCATGTAGCATCTGATTGTCTCTTTTTATGATGTTAGCAGCCATTGATGCTCATTGCGGGGATCCATGAAGTCACTGGAGGATTGAAAAGTGGTGATATCCTAATTATGTCATTTTGTTTTCATCTATTAGCTAGAATAATAGATGACTTTTATATATATATAATGTCATATATATGTATGTATATGATGTATGTATAAAAATTATGTGTATATATGTATATATAAAATTTATATAATTTTTAATTATATATACATATATATGAAATTATATATATCCTTTTCCTTGGTTCTCAAAGCGCAAGATGATAAAATTAATATCCCCAAATTCTTTTTTTTTTTTTTTAATTAATTTTTATTAACATATAATGTATAATTTGCCCCGGGGTACATGTCTGTGAATCATCAGGCTTACACATTTCACAGCACTTAACAGCACATACCCTCCCCAATGTCCACAG
>JAQQSY010001952.1:0-14015 GCA_028646535.1 Procyon lotor
AAACCCCCCACAGGCCCCTCTTCCCTCAGACTGAGGAGCCCAGCACCCCCAGCCCCTCCTCCCTCAGACCCAGGAGTCCAGGCCCAGCCCCCTCTTCCCTCAGACCCAGGGACCAGCCCCCCCAGCACCCCCTCCGTCAGACCCAGGAGCCCAGCCCTCACAGCCCCCAGCCACACATTACATGGGGTCTCTTCCATTCCACCCCTTTCGCCTTCTCCGAGTCCGGCCCCAGCTCATCGTAGCCAAGGGCATCAGGGCCAGCAGGGAAGTAGGGATCTCGGAACAGGATTCCCTCATCCAGGCAGGCTGCTCGGATGGACTCGAATCTCTGACCCCGAAAGGGCTTCGGGCCTCTGGTTCTGGGCCCTGGGTCTTCGTCTACCAGCTGGATGGTGACCCGTCCGCTGCCACACGCCATCGGGACAGTCTGCGTTCAGAGGCTGGCCCCAGGCTCTTTAACCTCCTGACTCACGGGGCGGGGCTTCCCCTCCATCTGAGCCCCGACCGGGGAGGGGGGGGGGTCTTTAGGCCTCGAGGAGCCGGCCCTTGTTAATATTAATTGATGGTTTGGGGTGCCACAGAGCAGGGGACGCCTCTGTGGTGGTTTCCTCCCCAGGGCGTGGGGCCTTCAGTTGTGGGCAGGGTAGCAGCTTAATGGGCTTGGCCCCCAGCAAGAGGGAAGGCGGGCAGAGCTGAGGGAGGACCGGCTGCCCCTATGAGAGCGCCGGGAAGGAGGTCAGTGTGGGGGTGTGTTCTGCCATCTTGCCCCCGCCTCTCCCTCTGTGGGGCACCGGGTGCGGGGGGAAGGGCGTCACATCGACCCTGCATCTCCATCTCTCCCTCTCTGTCTGCCACCTTCTCTCTCTCCCATCCTGTCCCTCTTCTCTATCTCCATCTCTCTTGTCTCCTTTTGTCTTCACCTGGTGTGTTTTGGTCTGTGTCTGTCTCTCCCTGCACCTTCGGTCTTGTGCGTGCCTCCCCGTCCATCCCTCCGCACCCTTCTCCCTGACCTGTAGCTACTCAGTCCCCAGGGTCCCTGTAGCTCACTCCTTCTGAGCCGCCAGGACCCTGTCGTCCCCCTTCCCAACAAGGCAGACCGCAGCCGGCTCGCCCCACACGGGGCTGACTGTGGATGGTCCACTCTGCTCCTACCGGCCCTGGGCTGGGAGCCGGGCCCACCAGTGACCCTGACCCCCGACCCCACCCCCACGCAGCTCGGGGTCCAGTGGAGCAGTGTTTCCCCCAAAGGAAGAGAGAGCCATTGGAAGAAATGATAGAAGTATGTTCTGAAAGGCCAGAAACTCACCAGTTTGGGTCCCAGCAGACTTCCATCCTCAGGGGAGTAGGGGGTTGTCTCCTGTACGGACAGAACCTTGTCGCCTCTTTGGCAAGAGACGTTCCTTAGCCTTCCGGCATCCTTCCCTCCAAATGGACCGACAGGTATTGTCTGAGCTCCCATCTGTGTGGTCACCAGAAAGGGGTTATAAAACAAGATGTCTTCGTGTAGAATTGCCCAGGCCGCCTCCCACCCCTCCCCCCTGCCGCGTGAGACAGGTGACAGTGGTTTGGAGCATCTGCCAGGGTAGGAGCCAAAGGGCCAGGGTTCAAATCTAGGCTCTGCCACTTAGCACTGTGTGTCTCGGACAAGTCACTTAGGCTCTCTGTGCCTCAGTTTCCCCATCTCTCCAGCAGGAGCAGTAACAGGACTGATCTCAGCTCGCTGTCGTGAGCATCGAACGAGTTACTATGTGGGACATGTTCAGAGCAGCATCGGTGCTCAGTAAACGTGAGCTGTTGGGACTACATCTGGGGCCCCATCCACCTATCACCTCTGGCTTCTGCTTCTGCCACTCCGCTCTTCACACTTCCCACCTGTCAAGGTCACAGCCGTCTCCCCTCTATTGGGAATGGATTGGATAACACCCGCCTGCCGTCTCGAAGTGAGCAGGAAACAATTCCCTGTGATCCCAGACCATTCCACTGCCACCTGCCCGGCCCTTCCTGGCCTTCGACAGCAGGTCCCTGCTGGGTGCTGCTCGTCCCAGCTCTCAGAGGCCTGCCTTGTCGCAAGGCTCTGGTCACATCCCACAAACAAGAGTTCTCTTGATGATTGCTCCCCACCTCACCTCTTACACCCAAGGTCCCAAATACGCCTGCCTTCCTGGGCCAACCTAAGACAAATACACTGATGCCGGCGTAGAGGAAGTTTGTTGCTTTGTGAGCCCAGCATCTCCTACCTCTTCTTCTGGAATCAGCACCCCATTATATTTTGGGGATCCACGGGTCCCTTATTCTCAAGCCCTGTGGCTCCTGGAGCTGGCCCCGCCCTCTGGCTTCAGGGAGATGCGTTTGACCCAAACCAGCCAATCAGAGAAGTGCAGTCCTGGCCACGCCCCTTCCCCTTTCGTCCCGGGGACTCAGGGCGGGGCTTCTCTTTCCCTGGATCCACTAGGCGGGTGGGACGGAAACCCGGAGTAGCCGGACTCAACCTTGAACCCTGGCCACCTTGTCGGGAGACCGGCCTGAGAATGAGGACAGAACTGAGCGAAGCAGCGCCAGGCCACGCAGGAAGACTCCCACGAGCATGGACTCCTTCGATCCGGATGAGCTTGAAATCAGATTTTGACATTAAAGGAGCCAACAAATTCTGCTCCTCTCTTTTTCCCAGTTTTAATTTCCACTTAATTGTCTTTTTTGTCAGTAGCGACCAAAAGAAACCTTTCCGATTTGGCTGCCATGATTTCTGCAACTGTGTACCAGCCGGAATGTGCTGGCCATCAGTCTCCTGGGGAGTAGGAGATCCCTACGGCCTTGGAGTAAGGGGTCAGGTGCCCGTTTACTCTGCGTCTACCCCCGCCTCCTCACCTAACCCGCAAAGTAGAGAGTGATCCTGCTTCATCAAGTTAAGGCTGCACCTGAGCCATTTAAAAAACAATCTACCTAAAACACTATCACGAGGGGCACCTGGGTGGCTCAGTCAGCTGAGCCGCAGACTCTTGATTTCAGCTCGGGATCTCGGGGTTGTGGGATGGAGCCTCATATGGGCTTCAGGTTCAGCAGGGAGTCCGCTTCCCTCCTTCGCCCTCTCCCTCTGCCCCCCACTCCCCGGCCCACTCTTGTGCACTTTCCCTCTAATAAATAAATCAGTCTTTTTTTTTTTTAAGATTTTATTTATTTGATAGCAAGAAACACAGCGAGAGAGGGAACACAAGCAGAGGGAATGGTAGTGGGAGAAGCAGGCTTCCCGCAGAGCGGAGAGCCCGATGCGGGGCTCTATCCCAGAACCCTGGGATCTGACCTGGGCCGAAGGCAGACGCTTAACGACTGAGCCACCCAGGCGCCCCTAAATCAGTCTTTAAAAAAAATAAAATATTATCATGAAAATGAAAAGCCCCATCCCTCCGGACAGCAGATGTTGCACAGATAATAAATGGCAAATGCTTGCTACTTACATGACACTTTGCACCAGACTCCGTGCTCGGCGCTTCCCAAATATCTTCTCGTGAACCTCGAGAGGGACCTCAGTCAGCTCTACCTGCACGAGGAAATACGACAGATGGGGACAGACACTTATGTCTGAGTGCCGGAGACTCCCAGATCAGGGTGTCACCATGGTTAGGTCCTGGTGAGAGTGCTCTTCCAGGCTGGCCAGCGGCCCCCTTCGTGCTGTGCCTCCCCAGGGTGCTTATAAAGGTGCTACTCCCATCTTGAGGGGGAGGGGAGGTCCCACCCTCAAGGTCTCACGCAAATCTAATCCCCTCCTTAAAGGCGCCACCCCTTAATACCATCATATGGGGGGGTTGGGCTTCAACATAGGAATTCTGGGGGGCGGGGGACACAAAGGTAGTCTGTAGAAAGCTGTAAGGTTTACAGATGAGCAAGCGGAGGCACAGAGGAGTAGGGTGCTTTTCCTGGGCTCTCACAGTTCCAGAATCAGGATTTGAGCTTGACGGTCTGGCTCACCGGTCCCACTATATGGCCTCCCAAAAGATTAGTATTCAGAATATATAAAGAGCTCCGATAAACAAACCACAGCTGACTCAATAGAAAACAGGCAGAAGACGTGAAAAAGCAATGATGGAATCAGCGGCCAATAAGCATATGAAAACCCGCTCCTAATTAAGACCACCTGATATACCACCATGCCCACGACATTAGGACCAAGGTTAAGAAGCCTGAAAATACCAAGGGTTGGCAGGAACAGGGAGCAAGAAACACAGATGCAGACTTGTAACTTGGTACACTTTGGAAGACAAACTGGCACTGGTAAATGCCTACCCCATGACACAGGGAGTCCACTCCCAGCTACGTATATACCGAAGAAACGCATGGCGGCGCCTGGGTGGCTCAGTCAGTTAAGCTTCCGGCTCATGATTTTGGCTCCGGTTCTGGTCTCTTGGATCGTGAGATCGAACCCCGCGTCAGGCTCGGTGCTCGACGTGGAGTCCACTTGGGATTCTCTCTCTCCTTCTCTCTTTGTCTCTCCCGCCACTTGCTCTCTCTCTCTCAAATAAATAAATCTTAAAAAAAGAAGGAAAAGGGGCGCCTGGGTGGCTCAGTCGTTAAGCGGCTGCCTTCGGCTCAGGTCATGATCCCAGGGTCCTGGGATCGAGCCCCGCATCGGGCTCCCTGCTCGGCAGGAAGCCTGCTTCTCCCGCTACCATTCCCTCTGCTTGTGTTCCCTCTCTCGCTGTGTTTCTCTCTGTCAAATAAAATAGAATCTTAAAAAAAAAAAAAAAATAACACTATAAAAAAAAAAAGAAGGAAAAGGCAAGCCTCAGAAGGATACCCACGTTATAATAGTACTCACTAAAAAAGTAACTTTTGTTATGGAAAATTAAAAACATCAACAAAAGGGGTGCCTGGGTGGCTCAGTGGGTTAAAGCCTCTGCCTTCGGCTCAGGTCATGATCCCAGGGTCCTGGGATCTCTGCTCAGTGGGGAGCCTGCTTCCTTCTCTCTCTGTCTCTCTGCCTACCTGTGATCTCTCTCTGTCAAATAAATACAATCTTTTAAAAAAAAATCAACAAAAGTAAACAGAATGGTAAGATGAACCCCACATCCTCATCAGCCAGCTTTGATAATCATTAATTCATGGAAATCTAGATTCACGTACGTACCACCCCCACCTCGCCCCTCTCATATAAATTTGAAGAAAATCCCAGATTTCATTTCATTCCCTCAGGAAATATTTCTTTTTAAGAGGCAGATGCAGAAGGAGAGGGAGAAGCAGGCCCACGGTGGAGCAGGGAGCCCAACCTGGGGCTCCATCCCAGGACCCTGGGATCATGACCCGAGCTAAAGGCAGAGGCTTAACTGACTGAGCCCCCCGGGCGCCCCAAAAGATAAAAAGTCTTAAAGAACGGGAATACGATTGTCACGCCAAGAAAATGAACAATAATTCCTTAATATCACCAAATATCCAGTTGGTAGGCACATTTCTTTTTTTAATCATCAACATAAATTAACATTTAATTACTTATACACTTAGGGTATTGCTCTGAAGTGAGTTTAACTAGCAAATAACTAGGACTGGTAATATGTTGGCTGGATATCTCTATGTATGCACATTTCTAACTGTCTCATGAATGCCATAAAATCGTTAGTAATTTATTTGAGTCAGGACCCAAATAAGATGAATTTATTGCCATTGATCAACATCTTAAATCCCTTTTAATCTACAACTTCCTTCTTTCAGCTCTTTTTTTCCTTACAATTTTTGGCTGAACACCTCGACTGTCCCAGAGACGTTGCCAAGGTCCGGGTGTGGCTGATGTACTCCTGGTGGCATTTCCCCTGTGCCTCTGTCTCCTGTACTCCCTGTAATTGGGCATGAAACCTAGATGCTTATTGGCTGCAGGCTCCGTTTTTCGGCAAGTGACACCCTAGCAGCTGTTTGGCTTTTCCATCTGGTCGTCTCTGCATTCGTGATGCAGGTGCTCACTGCCTATGAGAGCTGACGCCAGATGGGGATTACAAAATGGTGACATTCTACTTCTGTCATTTCGTTTTCCTGTGGTAGCTGGAATAGGATATAAAGGGACACCCTCCCTTATCTGCTGAGGTACAGTTCATGAAAGAGAGACAGGGGACGCCTGGATGGCTCCGTCTTAACCGCCTGCCTTCGGCCCAGGTCATGGTGCTGGCGTCCTGGGAGGGTTCCCTGCTCAACGGAAGCCTGCTGCGCCCTCTTCCTTTGCCCCCTCCCTCTGCTTCTCCCTCTGCCCTGCCCCTCCCGATTCCCCTCCCCCGAACTAGTGTTCACTCTCTAGTGGGCTGTCTCTCTCTTTCAAATAAAGAAGTAGAGTCTTTGAAAAAAATTAAAAATAGGGGTGCCTGGGTGGCTCAGTTGTTAAGTGTCTGCTTTAAGCTCAGGTCATGATCCCAGGGTCCTGGGATCCAGCCCCCCATAGGGCTCCCTGCTCGGTGGGGAGCCTGCTTCTCCCTCTCCCACTCCCCCTGTTCATGTTCCCTCTCTCGCTGTCTCTCTCTCTGTCAAATAAAGAAATAAAATCTTTTTTAAAAAACTAAATAAGGGAGAGACAGGATCCTTCCTTGATTCTTTCCTTTTATTTACCAGTTTTTAGAGCATGGCATTTTTTTTTTTTTTAATACTTGTATTTGCAGAATTCTTCTTGAGAGGTTTTGTTGTAACAAATTACTGAGTAGTGAGGTTGAAGGGAAAGCCCTCCCTCCAGTTCTTGGAAGCTGCTGATATCTCCCCCAAAGAACTGATAACTGAACATGATACTGGGGTTATGTCAGTTAGCACCCAGGGGCGAATGTGCTGAAAAACAAAGCCCACACTGAGGAAAGCAGAGCTAAGACTTGCCCAGCCTAGGTTTGCTAGAGACAGAGCCTTTGCCGGTGATGACTCATAGCAGGCAGGGACAAGAATGGCCTCCCAACCTGTCTTGTAAGTTTGGCGAAGTCCTAGCCGGCTACATCCTTCTAAGTGCTCTGAACTCACCTATCATGAAAGGGTCATTTGAGGTGCACCTGACCACATCTTTGAGGACCCTCTTCAATTAGCCTTAGAGCTGGTGTCAGGCAACCAGAGTCCTTCTGGAGTCATGGATTGATCATAGGATCCTTTAGAACTCATGCCTTGGGCGCCATTCCTGAAGGTGAGCCACGAAGGTTCACTAGACTCCTATACACTGTTCACATGAGGGTGAGAAGTACCCGAAATATTTTAGCCAACATTGCCCGTCACGAATTTCACCAATAACAGCCCATTTTTAACACATGTTGTGCTAATTTTTTTTTTTAAGATTTTATTTATTTATTTCACAGAGAGAGAGAGATCACTAGTAGGCAGAGAGGCAGGCAGAGAGAGGGGGGAAGCAGGCTCCCTGCCAAGCAGAGAGCCCGATGCGGGGCTTGATCCCAGGACCCTGGGATCATGACCTGAGCCGAAGGCAGAGGCTTTAACCCACTGAGCCACCCAGGCACCCCTGTGCTAATTTTTTAAAAGATTTATTTATTTATTTAAAAGATAGAGAGAGAGAGAGAGAGACTGCACTCGAGTTGGGGAGGGAGGAGCAGAGGGAGAGAGGGAGAAGGAGAATTTCCCAGCAGGCTCCCCACTGACCACAGAGCCCACACGGGGCCCACCTCACAACCCTGAGATCAGGTCCTGAGCCCAAACCAAGACTCGAATGCTTAACCGACTGAGCCACTCAGGCACCCCAATAATTTTTTTAAGTAAACTCTATGTCCCACATGGGCCTTGAATTCACCACCCCGAGATCAAGACCTGAGCTGAGATCTCAAGTTGGTTAACACACTTAACCAACTGAGCCACCCGGGCCCCCAAAAAGCCCATTTCTAACATTCATTATGCCAGTGAATGAAGTCTCTCGTGTTTCTCAAAGGTAACTAGTTGCAGCTCTTGTTGTTGGCTTTTCATCAGATGCTGGCTGACTGTTCTGGAATGTGTCTTCCAGCTTAGGCCGCCTGAGGGGCCCCTGGAGTGCGCCTAATGCCTCACATATTTGTATCATCTTAGGTTGAAGTCCTTAGAAATGGACCCAGAGACAAAAGTCTGTGTGCAGAAGGGCTATTGCAGATTGGCCTCAGGCAACACCCCCAAAGGGAAGTGAAGGGGGCAGGATTGGGCTGCGGGAAAAGGGGACACACAACTTGGTTGAGACGAGCCTCAGATAAAGCTGTGAGGAGATTTGGAGCTAGGGTGGTCGCCCAGCATGGTCCCCAGGGGAAGCAAGGCAGTCAGAGCTTTGGATCCCAGTTAGCCTCCGGTCACTGGCGTGGGCCATGCCCTACAAAGGACATGACATTAGCTGAGGTTGTTCTCTGTGACAGAGGGCACATCCAGGGAGGGATGTGGCCGCAAGGTGCAACAGCCCAAAGCCCAGCATTTCCTAGCTCTGTCCTCTGAGGGGACCTGTATAGGGAGCTTCTCCATGAGTTTGTGATTATTTCCAAATCAGAGCAAATAGTAAAACAACTGCATTGATTATAGATCGGGCTGGTCTTTGTCCTTTCTATGCTGCATTGGTGGCCACATAAAAGGCCAAATACTGGGAAAGCAGAGGCAAAGAATAATAATTAAGATTAATCATAAGACCTGAAATTATATCAACAAAAACTAGAATGAGTTACTGGGAAGAAAGAAGAATTATATCATCTCCTTCATATTACCTGGGGAGAATTAACAGATTACATTTAATTCTTGTCATTGTTAACTAAGTAACCACAGGTTCAAGTATGGGCTTAAAAAAATCTCTATGTGTCAAAAAAAAAAAATCTGTATGTGTCAACTATACTTCAAATAAAGAAAAAGAGGGGTGCCTGGCTGGCTCAGTTGGCAGAGGGAGCAGCTCTTGATCTCAGAGTTCTGGGTTTGAGCCCCACGCTGGGTACAGAGATTACTCAAAACTAAAATGTTTTTTTAAATCATTTATTTGACAGACAGAGAGAGAGCACAAGCAGGGGGAGTGGCAGAGGGAGAAGGAGAAGCAGGCTCCCCACTGAGCAGGGAGCCTGATGTGGGGCTCAATTCCAAGACCCTGAGATGAATGACCACACATGACCTGAGCTGAAGGCTGATGCTTAACTGACTGAGCCACCCAGGTGCCCCAAAAATAAAATCTTAAAAAAAAGAAAAGAGAAGGAAAAGAAAGAGAAAAATCTGCAGTTAACGAATGGTGGAATAAGAAAACAGGACATACAATGTCCAAATTAGTAAAATAGTTTAAAAAGAAACAAGAAAATACATTCCATTGGCAAAGCTCAAAAAACAAAGGAAAATGCAAGAAACCAGACAAAATAAAAACAGAAAGGATGAGATAAGGACCAAAGTAAAGCCAAGTCTATCAGTTCTAACAAAGTTATGCAAATGTGTAAAACTTACTAGAGCAAGGGATGCCTGGGTGGCTCAGTGGGTTAAGTGGCTGCCTTCGGCTCAGTTCATGATCCCAGGGTCCTGGGATCAAGTCCCACATCGGGCTCCTTGCTCGGCAGGGAGCCTGCTTCTCCCTCTGCCTCTGCCTGCCTCTCTGCCTGCTTGTGTGTGTGTGCCCTCTCTCTCTCTGACATAATAAATAAATAAAATCTTTAAAAAAAAAATTTACTAGAGCAAGTAAACAAACCAACTCAACTCTATGTTCTTGCATCAGAAAACAATCTGATTAAAAAAATGGACACAGGATCTGCATAAACATTTTTCCAAAGAAGACTTACAGATGGCCAAAGGACACCTGAAAAGATGCTCACCAACACATCTCATCAGGATGTAAATCAAAACCACAATGAGATGTCACCTCGAACCTGCAAACCTTCGAGAAGGGCTAAAATCACCAACACAAGAAGCAGCAGGGGTTGGTGAGACTGGAGAAAAGAAACCCTCATGCATTGTCGCTATAGAAAATAGTATGGAGGGTCCTCAAAAAATTAAAAATAGAAATTCCATTGATCCAACAATTCCACCTCTGGGTATTTATCCAAAGATAGTGGGGCACTTGTTAAGCATCTGCCTTCGGCTCAGGTCATGATTCTGGGGTCCTGGGATCCATCCCTAAGTGGGGCTCCCTGTTCAGCGGGGAGTCTGCTTCTCCCTCTCCCTCTGCTCCTCGCCCCCCTTGTGTGAGCACTCTCTCTCTCTCAAATAAATAAATAAATAAAACTATTTTCATTTTTAAGATTTTATCCCCTGATGAATAAAATAATTAAATAAATAAACATTTTAAAGATTTTATCCACTCCAATAAATAAAATCTAAAAAAAAAAGATAATGAAAACACTAACTCAAAAATATCTGCGCCCTCATGTTCATTCTGGTCATGATGCCGGAGTTCTGGGATTGAGCTCCACTCGGGCTCCCTGCATAGCAGGGAGTCTGCTTCTCCCTCTGTCCTTCACCCCGCTTGTGTTTTATCTCCCTCTCAAATAAATAAAATCTTTAAACAAGAAAAAAATGTTTAAAAACTCAAGGTCTTAGAGAACAGATTGATGGTTGCCTGAGGTGGGCAAAATGGGTGAAAGGGGTCAAAAGGTACAAACTCCCCGGGCACCTGGGTGGCTCAGTGGGTTAAAGCCTCTGCCTTTGGCTTGGGTTATGATCTCGGGGTCCTGGGATCGAGCCCCATGTCAGGCTCTCCACTCAGTGAGGAACCTGCTTCCCCCCTCTCTGTGCCTGCCTCTCTGCTCCTTGTGATCTCTTTCCCTGTCAAACAAACAAACAAACAAATAAATAAATAAATAAACTTTTAAAAATATGTGTTTTAAAAAGGTACAAACTCCCATTTATACAATAAGTAAGTCCTGGGCGTGTAATGTACAGCATAGTGACTGTAGCTAATGATACTTTACTGCATATTTTTAAGTTCTTAAGAAAGTAAATCTTAGGGGGCCTGGGTGGCTCAGTTGGTTAAGCATCCAACTCTTTTTTTTTTTTTTTTTAAAGATTTTATCTATCTTGACAGAGAGAAACACAGCTACAGAGGGGACACAAGCAGAGGGAATGGTAGTGGGAGAAGCAGGCTTCCCGCTGAGCAAGGAGCCTGATGCGGGGCTCTATCCCAGGACTCCGGGATCATGACCCGAGCCGAAGGCAGAGGCTTTAACCGAGCCACCCAGGTGCCCCAAGCATCCAACTCTTGATTTTGTCACGGGTAATCTCATGGGTCCTGGGATCTAGACCTCCCTCCCTCCCTCTGCCCCTTCATCTACTCCCTATCTTTCTAAAACAAATAAATAAATCTTAAAAAAAAAAAAAAAAGGAAACCTTAAAAGTTCGCATCAAAAGAAAGATCATCTATGACTCTGTACGGTGATGAATTTTTTATTTTTTTTTTAAGATTTTATTTATTTATTTGACAGAGAGAGAGAGAGATCACAAGCAGGCAGAGAGGCAGGCAGGGCGGGGAGGCGGGGCTCCCCACTGAGCAGAGAGCCCGACTCAGGGCTCCATCCCAGGACCCTGAGATCATGACCTGAGCCAAAGGCAGACGCTTTAACCCACTGAGCCACCCAGGCATCCCTTGGTGATGAATGTTAACTAGACTTATTGTGATGATCATTTCACAATATATGCAAACATCGAATGACTGAAAACATTGAAATTACTATGATGCTACATGTCAACTACACCTCAATTTTAGAAAACAGGACCTAAGACCACCCTATCTAGTTCTGGTCCTCCAAATAAATAAAATTTTGAACAAGACTATAATTTTAAAATAATAATAATAAAGTAAAATATATACCCAAAAAATCCAAAGGTTTCTCACAAGTTACTGGCTTCTAATAAAAATTACTTCAGGGGCGCCTGGGTGGCTCAGTTGGTTAAGCGTCTGCCTTTGGCTCAGGTCATGATCCCAGGATCCTGGGATCAAGCCCTGTGTCAGTCTCCCTGCTCAGTGGAGAACCTACTTCTCTTTCTCCTCTTCCTACTGCCCTACTTGTGCGCTCTCGCTCTCTCTCTCTCTCTGTCAAATAAATAAATAAAATCTTTAAAAAATTTTTTCTAATGACCTTATTGGGGCTCCTGGGCGGCTAAGTTGATTAAGCCTCCAGCTCCTGATCTCCATTGGGGTCATGATTGCAGGGTCAGGAGATGGAGCCCAAGTGGGGCTCTGGCTCAGGAGTTTGCTTCCCTCCCTCTCCTTCCGCCCCTCCACTCTGACCAAGCTTTCTCTCTCTAAAATAAATAAATCTTTCTAAAAAATGACTTTATTGTTTCACAACTTCATTGACTTCTGCAATGCTGCTATCTAGAGATAATGACACAGGGACACCTGGCTGGCTCAGTTGGGGTGGCAAGTGATTCTTGATCTCGGGATCATGACTCTACATGTTGGGTGTAGAGATTACTTAAATAAATAAAACTTTAAAAAATAAAGATAATGACATAATTTTTGAGGTTATAACACGTCTGTAAGATGACTACTTTTTTCCCCTGACAATGATGAATATAGTAACTCTGAACGTGACAATCCTGTGTTTGCTTTCTTCTAAATGTGGGTTGTATCTTTCATCTGGCAAGGCAGTCCTTCTGAAACCTGACTCCCTCGAAGTCCATCTTTGCTAGCAAAATGCTGCCTCTTCACTCAGATTCTTTTCTTTCCTTCCTTTTTTCCTTCCTTCCTTCCTCCTCTTCACTCTTCCTTCCTTCCTTCCTTCCTTCCTTCTTTCCTTCCTTCCTTCCTTCCATTCTCTCTCTCTCTCTCTCTTTCTTTTTTTCTTTCTTCTTTCTTTTTCTTCTTCATTTATTTAGAGATGCCTGGGTGGCTCAGTTGGTTAAGCCTCTGCCTTCAGCTCTGGTCATGATCCCAGGGTCCCTGATCAGCAAGGAGCCTGCCACTCCCCTGCTTGTGCTCTATTTCTCTCTCTGGCAAATAAAGAAATAAAATCCTTTTTTTTTTTTTAAGACAAACTGAGGCATATTAAACGTTTAAAAAAAAGTATTTATTTGACATACAGACAGTGAGAGAAGAAGAGAGAGCAAGCACAAGAAGGGAGAGCAGCAGAGGGAGAGGGAGAAGCAGGCGCCCTGCTGAGCCTGGAGCTCCAACATGGGACTCGATCCCAGGACGCTGGGATCATGACCTGACTGGAAGGCGGACTTTTAACCGCCACCCACGCTTCCCTCAAATATTTTGTAGTAATATTTTGTAGAAATATGAACATTCTTCACAATATACACGATAAAACAATGTAAATCAGGAAACTAACACGGGTGAATCACTAGGTTTATTTTCCAACCTAGTTTACCACTTGTGCAATTCACCGTCCTTTTCCAAATTTGTACCCTACGGGTAGGTACAAATTTCTTTATAAATGTTAAAAAACCACATGACACAAATGAAATAAAAGTTAATTCATTTAACGCAGAGGCCACGGGGAGGCGACGTATCCTACGTCTCCCAGGGATTCCAGGCCAGAAACCGCCAGCAAACCACTCCAGGGGCGTGGCTCCCGACTTTCCCCCAGACTCCCTGCCAGGGCCCAAAGAGCAGTGAGGGAATCTTGCCAGCACACCTGAACCACCTCACAATCAGGGACACAACCCTTGCAGAGTGTCGTGGTCACAGAGTCACGACCTCCCTCCAACCACAGCCATTAAGTAAGGAGCAGCCACCTCCTCCGATCAAAAACGCACCGCCTAGCGGTGGGGGCGACTGGGCGTCGGTGTGTGGGCGCACATTACCCCGATCCTAACCCGTTGCCACTCGAGCAGGGATCCCGGGGCCGGCGCCATCCAGGAGCCCAGTGGAAGAAGTTTGGGAATGGGATGCGTGCCCGCAGTGGGGACCCGGAATCCCGACCGTACTGTTCTTCGTCTGCTCCAGGGAAGATGCCGCTCCAGTGCGCGTCTGCCCCGGGGCGCACGGGCGGGGGCCTCTCCCGACAGCTGGGAGACCGGCGACGCCCCTTGCGATGCCCGACAACACCCCGCGCCAGCTGGCTCCCGGCACCCATACGGGTCCCAGGCCGCGTCGCCGACAGCTCGGGCTCTCCAGAGGACCAGGCGAGCAGGGACTCGCTCCCCCG
>JAQQSY010001953.1:0-14015 GCA_028646535.1 Procyon lotor
CCCCTGTGAAGACCCACTCACACACTCTGGGGTACCCTGGTACTGATGACGACTGACAACAAGAAAGTTTCTGTCTATAGGAAGTGTCTTCATATTTCTTTATATAAACAATGAGAACTGACTGGTGACATCTTGAGGATGCCGGAAATCTCACCCAGATGCCTGCCAGCACCTTCTTTTGTTCACAGCAGGGAGCCCAAGGACAAAGATCTCTCTATCCTCATCCCTGTTCTGGAAGACATCACAGTTGTTCTAGTGAGCATTACTCTGCCCAGGCAGGAACTAATCACTCTTCATCAATGGAATTAGCACCTTCCTGGGCAGGGCACTACACACATGCTGTCCAGCGCCCGCTCTCTCACCTATGTGCCTCCCTTCTTAACGCCTATGGCATCGTGATGACTGCAACCATCATTTTTCCGTAATCCTTCACAATGCCAACATAATGTCAACTCATTTGTATCTTTCTTCAGTATGGAATCTGTTACTTTTTCTATATTTACCTGGATGATTATGCAGATCAACCTTGCTTCCGTGTCTCTTCTTTGATTGGAAAGTACCACTGTTTTCTCAAATCTGTAGGCATTCAGTCTTGGTTACTAACCATGGAAATCATTTATAGTATGGCCTATGATGCAGGTTTCCAGGGCCCTTGTAAGTTCAAAGCAGGCAGTTCATTAGCACATGTGTCTGCAACCACATCGCTGGTCAGAAAGATACCAGTCACTTCCTTTTGGAGCTTCCCTCCAACCCTGAAAGTCACTGATTAGATTTAAGTAATTCACACCTCTAGGAAGGGATTACACATAGCTTGGCTTCAAGGTGGAAGACCTACCCATTCTTCCTCATACTCTCAAATGTAGCTTTCATCCTTCATTCTGTGCTATCAGGAGGACAGTAGCCCAGATTTTTTTTAAGACCATGTACATTACCAGGGCGCCTGGGTGGCTCAGTCGTTAAGCGTCTGCCTTCAGCTCTGGTCATGATCCCAGGGTCCTGGGATGGAGCCCCGCATCGAGCTCCCTGCTCGGCAGGAAGCCTGCTTCTTCTGCTACCATTCCCTCTGCTTGTGTTCCCTCTCTCGCTGTGTTTCTGTCAAATAAATGAAATCTTTAAAAAAAAAAAAAATCATGTACATTACCAACACACTGGCCTCCTTTCAATCCTTCTACAGTGGAATCCCTTCAGCTATATGATAATGCGGAGAAAGGGAGAACAAAATTTTTCCTGTGTCTCTTCTGTAAGAAATTCTCTGTTTTCCCTAAGGTTTATATATGCACCCTATTAGAAATGTACCATTGAAATTGTGATAGAAATCCCTGCTATCAGACATAGGCCCTAACTGTATTAAGGCAGTCATGGCAAAGACACATGTATCTCCAAATCCATCATGGGACAGATGGTCACTACCAATGTTGTAATTCTTGAGCGTTCCTCTACCAAGGCGATCTGGGAGGCTAGGTCACTTCAAAATGCATGGCTCAAAAGAGAGATCCTGCAAAGCCCAACTTGACTACAAAAATGTAGCATCCTATCCCCCCACAGAGTGTGAAGACTATACTAAATATATTCCCATAACCCAGGAAAATGTCAATCTCTGCCCTCAAACTTACAAATCCTCAGTCATGAAGGCCTCATTTGGTCTACCTTTACCTGGATGATTAGGAGGACTCACAGAGTAAAACCTATTTCTGGTTTCCCCTCTTGCATTAGGAAATACAGTATTTTTTTCCCTATCCTACAGGTAATCACAGCATTGTATGGAATCAACCATCTAAATCATTTTGGGCCAGAGATACAATTGGCTACCAGACCCTACTTTGTTCAAGGCAAGCGGCTCAAGGAGACATGTACCATCCCCATTATAGAGGTACCATTCCCTCTAAGTTTCCCAGAGGACTGGGAAGACCACCAGAAACCTTGTTCTTGTTGAGCATTACTCAACCCAGAGGGGTGCCAATTACCATTAGTCTAAGCAATTGGCACCTTTCTAGGCAGGGCACTGCACACACAATGGCTTCAAGGGGAGGGACATGCCCAGATACTCACATCCTCACAAATCCGACTTTTATCTCTCTCTCCGATACACTGTGATGGATGCCTCATTTTTCCAAAATTCTAAACAAGAGAGACCCACTGCCATTTGACTTGTACTCCTCCTTCTGTGGGGCTGCCCTCCTCCATTCCACATACTTAAGACTTGCCAGCATTACTATAAGGCCCCAAAAAGAACAAGATAGTTGTTCTGTACTAGTATTCAGAAGTACCTTTTCTAACGTATTGGTATTCACACTGTCAGGAATGGGCCACTGAATCCCTCTTGAGGAAACTGGGGATATGAACCAGGTGCTTGACAACACTCCCCAGGGTCCAAGAAAGCCAGTTTACGCACATATACCTCACCCGCCCCCAGTACCCACCTGAAGGCCACCGCCAGCTTGTTCTTGTGGAACATTATTCAACCCAGAGAGGGACAGTAAAACTTAGCTTGTGTCATCAGCACATTTCTGAGTAGAGCACTACAAACAGCATGACTTAAAGGAGAACATACCTTGTACCGCCTTTCCTTCTGAAATAAGAGCATTCAATTCCAACATGGCCAATCATAACTGTATCCCAAGTTTTCCATTTCCCTATAGGAGGACAACCCAGTTCCCTCCAAATAGCATCCTTCCCAGAGTTTCTCCTCATCTGTTCTAGATTTCCTTAGATGACTACAAGTTGTGAGAGAAAACAAGATCGTTCCTGTGTCTCTTGCTCCATAAAGACGTATCTTTCTATTCTCTAAACTGTAGATGTTCACGCTGCTCACAATGAACCACTGAAACAAATATATTGACCGTGCTTGAGATCTAAGAGGTTGACAGGTATCGTCTGTGTTCAGAACACACAGATACAGGGGAAAGTCAGATACATGTCCACTAAAGTCAGTGGTCCAAATAACACCATATCCAGTTTTGTTGAGCAACACTACAAGAGACACAACTATTACAGCTGGCAGTGTGCCGCACCTTACTAGTGAGAGCTCTGCGCTCAGCACAAAACAAGACCAAGACTGGCTGAGTCCTTAACTGTGCAATGTAGCAGTCACTGTCCTTCCACCACATCAGGCAGTACAAAAGATTTTTAATGCTTCTCAACAATGGTGTACGGCTATCCTCCAACTTGCAAAACTCACAAAGTTGGGATCCCCTCCACTGATCTAAGTTTCCCAGAGGACTGGGAAGACTCACCAAAAAAAACCATTGCTCTGTGGCTTTTACTCTAATTTATCTTCGTTTTCTCTAACACTTCTATGTTCACATTACTATGAATGACTCACTGAAATCATCCTGTAGGTACCTCAGAAGAGGCGGAGTGGCTGGCAAGGGGCTTCCTGGGTACAAGGTAGGAAATCAAAAGACATATGAATCTCCATCCTATCACCCCTCTGAAACCAGCCATAAACATTTTGTTGTTGACTAGGATTCTACCCAGACAGGTGCTGGTAACATGTAGACTAAGTCATCAATGCATTTTTCAGTAGGGCGCGACACACAGCGTGGTTCAAGAGAAAGGACCTGTCTGGTTCCCCTCATACTCAGAAACATCAGGAGGGCAGTAACTAAATATTTCTCCGTAACACTGCAAAATGGAGAATTGCTGCCCTCTCACTTTTATTTCTTTTTAATTCTTATTTTTTGGGAAAAAAACACTTTATATTTTGTTTCCTAGCAATAGCATCTTGGTGGGAAAGAAGAAAAGGGGTTACCAGAAATCACATCCCTCCGGGGCAGGAGATTCAAACTGTCTACAATCCCTTGTCCCTCCCTGTTTGGGACATTTGGGGATGGGGGTGAAGGAGTAAAAGGGAAGTAGTAGGGTATGGTTGATAAATCTAACAAATAGATAGTAGGCACTAGGTATTTGGCCTGTGCAAGGCAGAACATGAGTACGGGCTCCTTGGCACCCAGACCTGGGGGCTAGTCTTTAACCTTCGCTTTCTTGGCTTTGGTCACAGGGCTCAGGGCTTGGTCACACGGATGGTCCCCCGGCACTGAGTATTATACCACACTTTCTTCAGGGCGCCTTGGTGGGCTTTGGTGCCCAAGCCCCCACCACATGGCCCCAGCTATCAAACTCTTACAAGCTCCAAACTCCTTCCAATGGCAGGGCACCTAAACCGCATGTGCAGTCTGGGCCCCACAGGCCCCCTCTGCCCACTGGCTCTCCGGCAGCCCTTCCTCACTTTCACTTTCCTTTCGGCCACCGTGGCAGTGAGCGCCAACAGGGAGGAGGAAGCCTTGGTGCTGCACCTTCCTCGATGCCAGGCCTGAACTGCCTGCCAACTTTGAAACTTCCCTCACCTGTTCCACCTTCTCCCGGATGAGGATGAGGATCCAGAAAGAACAAGCTTGTTTCTGTGTTCTCTTCTAAGAAGTATCTCCATGCTCCTTTCTCTATGCTGACATTTAGGAAAAACCACACCATTAAAATCATTCTGAAGACGTGCGTGATACAGGTAGCAGCCTAGGGTCTTGGGAGGTAACGCCATGAAGGTCAAGGACAAATGAACCTCTATCTTTGCTCATTGAGCTGAAAGCCACAGAAAACATTATTCTTATGGATCATTGCCCTACCCAGATAGGTACGACCCGTCACAGCCAGTATGTACGATCAGCCCCGGTCTCAGGAGAGCACAGCACACAGCAGAGCTCAGGGCAGGCGATCTGCCCAGTCTCCCCGGCACTTGTCATTCTCCCAACCGCCCCATGCGATTTATGCTCAGCATTCATCTCTAAGCCTAAGTAAGGCCTAACTGCTGCCCTCCAAACTATAGCCTTCCTTCAGAAAGGATCCCTTCAACTGCTCTAGGTTTCCACGCGCAATGAGGGAAAGTGCTTGTTCCAATGTTCTCTTCAACTATAAAAAACTATTTTCATCTTCTCTAAATTGTACTTTTTCACGTTGTAAGGAATGGACCACTGACATCACCTTCAGTATGCCTGAGATCACACCAGGGGCCCACCAGGGTACTCCTCATTCGAGGCATGCAGGGTAGGACACATGCTGTCCCATCCCTAATAACTGGGCTGAAGGCCAACAGTGTTCGGTGAGAACGTTCCCATACAGACACAGCTACTAAACAGATGAAATCTGAGTGATCGACATTTTCTGAGAAAGGCCTCTTTGCATGGCAAGGTTACATGAAATGGGACTTACCAGGGCCCCTGTACAATCCGAAACGTAGCTCTCGTCTCCCACTGCGTAACAGAGTACCATACAAGAGACTTTTCTATTTCCCGACAGTGCTGATAACCAAACCTGCGATCTGTGTCACTGCATCAGTGATACGCCCTATTCTACCTATGTTCACCTGGCTGTTTCTGAGCACCAAGAAGGAAGTTGGTGCTGTGTTCTCTTCCTTTATTATGGAATATCATTGCTTTCTCAAACCTTTAAGTACTCACATTGTTAGCAAAAAAACAATGAATCATCCTGTTGGCTGCCAGGGCCTTCCTTCCTTATTACAAGGCAGCAACTCAAAGACACAGGAACCTCCATCCTATCATTGGCCTGAAGGCCAAGACAACGTGGTTTATGTTGAGCGTTACTCAGTCAAGATATCGAGTAACCTTCAAGATACTGATATACCGAGTATAGGCCACTGGCAGCTTTCTGGATGAAACCCAGGACACAGGCAGAGCGATACATGGAGGACATTCTCAGTACCCCAGCACTGTCACATAGGAATTTCTTCTCTCCCCACCACATCACACTGACTGTACCACACAATTTTCCCTGAGCCTCATCGACACTCACACACTGCTCTGCCATTTGCAAACCTCCCTCACTGGGGATCCCCATTACCTGGATGATGATGAAGTCCTAGAGAGAACAAGCTTACTCCAGTATTCTTCTATTAGGTCACATCCTCATCTCCTAAAATGGATGCATGCACATTGTGACAACTGGACCTAGGAAAGCACTCTGAGAATTCGTGAGATGTAGCTGGCTGCAAGAGTTCAATGTAGCTGCCAACACTGATTGAGGGTGTCCACAAACCTCGCTCTTATAGAGCACTGCTCTACCCACGAGAGGCTCAGATTACATGTAATCTAATTGATCGAGAGCTTTCTGAGTAGAGCACTGCACACAGCATAGCATTATTGTGTAGGACCTGGCCTTTCCCTCTTGGACTCTGAAAGGTGACTTTCCTTTCTCTCTCCACAACCTCCAGAGCATCCCAAGTATCCTCCCATGAATGGAGATAATGCCCAAGCACTGACCTGCCACATGCACCCTAGCCATCTTGGGGTTGCCCTCACTGTCCTCCCTTTACCTAGGTGATCACAAGGACACAGCGAGAGTAAGATTTGTGCTGTGTTTTCTATCAGTGTTACTCCATCCTCTCTAATGTATGTAGGTGGTCACATTGTTAGCAAGGGACCACAGAAACCACCCTGGAGATGCCTGACATCAAGGTGGTGGCAAGCCTCTCCAGAGTTCAAGCAGGCAGCTCAAGCACACAGCATCTATATTCCCCATCATGGGACCAACGGCTACCATGAAAGTTTTTCTTCGTGTTGTTACTCCAACCAGACAGATGCTAAACTACATGCAGTCTAAATGGTCCGCACACATGTAAGGTGGACCCAACACCAACCTTGAGGCATGGCATCAATCTGGATCTGCCTGGTCATTTTCAACTCTCAAACGTAGCTTACATCTCAATACCCCAATATCATGATGACTGAACCACTCATTTTCTCTATAACCCTAATAAAATTCAACTGACTGCCGTGCAAATTCCAAGTTCCACTTTAGAGATCCCCTCACATACTGCACATTTTCCTGGATGATGATGTCCCAGTAAACAAGACCGCAAGTCTGATTTGGTTTTCTTCATCTACTAGAAACTTACCTGTATCTTCTCTGCATCTCAGATGTTTAGGCTGTAGAAACGGATCACTGAAACCTGAAGTCTGCCTGAGATGAGGCCCAGGTGGTTAGAAATCCTCTACAGATTTGAGGCAAGCATGTCAAGGACACATAAATATCATCTCCATAACCAGTCTCAAGGCAACCACATACATTATTCTTGTCCAACATTACTCTCCCAAGACAGGTACTAAATACAACTAGTCTAGGTGATCAACACCTTCCCACACAGGGCACTACACAAAGCTTACCTCACAGTAAACAGTCTGCCCAGTAAAACTGGCATTAACAAATGTCCCTTTCTCATCAATACCCACTACATCATCATTTGTCAAGCAAAGATGTTTCTATGATCCTAGGAAATTCAACCCAAGACTCTCAAAACTCTAAGATTTCCTCAGATAGCGCCCCCTCACTTGCTCTACACTGTCCTGCAAGATTCCAAGGACTCTGAGATCATGATTGCTTCTGTGTTCTTTTATATTGAGAAGTATCTTAACATTCTCCTTTCTAGATGTCCCCTGTACTATGAAAGGAGAACTAAACTCATCTGGAGAATGTCTGACATACAGTTAACTGCTACAGAATTTCTGATTTCAACGTAGGCAGCTAATAGATGCCTACAGCCCCAACACCTACACCATCCACAGGCCATAACAAACATTGTTTTTATCAAGCATCACTCTACCACAAGAGACACCAAGTAAAGACAGGACGTGTGATCCACAACTTGCAGGCAAAGACAGTACACACAGGATGATTGATCCCTAAGACCTTCCAGGTAAAACAAAACAAAACAAAACAAAACCTTCCAGGTCATCCTCAAACTCTGAAAAGTAGCTTTCATTTCTCCACCTACCACATCACAATACCTATAACCAATGTGGTTCCTTAAACCTAGACTATGTCATCTGACCGCCCTCCAACTTTCATTGTTTCCTCAGTGGTCATCTTAAAGGTCTCTACTTTCAGGGGCACCTGGCTGGCTCAGTCAGTTAAGCGTCTGCCTTTGGCTCAGGTCATGATACCAGGCTCCCTGCTTAGCAGGCTTCTTACCTCTCTTATCTCTCTCTTCTTACCAGGCTTCTCCCTCTCAGTCTACCTGCTGCTCCCTCTGTCTGTGCGATAGCTCACTCTCTGTCAAATAAATAAAATCTTTAAAAAAAAAAAAAAGTCTCCATTCTCACCTAGATGATTATCAGGACCCCAGGAAAACAGGCTTGGTCCTGTGTTCATTCTCCTACAAACTATCTTCCTCTTCCTTAAACTGTGTCACATTAGGGGGAATGGATCACTGACATGAACTTGAGGATGCCAGCGATCAAAGCGGCTACTCGGATCCACTCAGCTCAAGACACAAACTCAAGGAAACTGGCATACCACCATCATCACTGTTCTGGAATCTACTCAAAATGGTTATTCCACTTGAGTGTCACCCTACCTAGATAGTGGCCAATTACACAAAGGCTAAGTGGCACCTTTCTGAGTGGGCACTGCACACAGCACGACTTGGACCTGTAGGACCTGCCCAATACACCTCACACTCAGAAATGTACCTTTTCTCACCCTCCACACCACATAATAAATACTCTACCAGGAATGTTCTCATAAGCCTACACAAGCAGTGCCCTCCACCTTGAAAACCTCCCAATATTTGACCTAGACCTTCACCTACTCTGCTGCTTACCTGCAGGATTATGAGGAACCAGGGAGAAAAGACTGCTTTCTATGTTCGCTTATTTTAGTAAGAGATATCTTCTGTATTCTGGAGATAAACACACTGTTAGGGATGGAAGGCTAAAAGAATCTGGAGGTTACTCCCAAGGACCTCTTGAATTCACGGTATTTCCAGAAGACCAACAGCTCCAATGTCATTCAGTGGTACAAATGCCACCAGAAACATTCTTCCTGAACATTACTCTACACACAGAAGCAGAGTTACATGTATAGTAACTGGCATCTTTTGGCAGTGTTCTATATAGAGCATGGCTTCAAGCTCAAGTACCTGTCCAGACTACCAAGGACTTGGACATGTAGCTCTCTCAGCTCTCTACCCACCACCTCGTGATGACAAAAACAAGTATTTTTCATAATCCAAGACAAGGCCATCTACCGCCCTCCAGTTAGCTAACCTCACTGAGTGGGAAATCCCTCAGCAGATCTAACTCTACTTGGAACATCATGCAAACCAGAGAGAACAAGGTTTTTCTGTGTGTTCTTCCTCAGTTATGATATATATTCATGGTACAAGATCTACAGACATAAACATTGTTAGAAATATACCACTTAAATGAACTTGAGGAGGCCTGATATCCAGGTGGGTTCCAGGCCCCCCTAATTCAAAGCAGGAAGCTCCAAGCCCCTTTATTTTCAATGCTGTTCCAAGGACCACTGCAAACATTTATCTTCTTCAACATTACCCTACACAGTCAGTCATCGCTTACACTTATGTGATGGGCACATTTCCAGAAAGGGAATGGGACACAGTATGACTTCAGGGCACTTTTCCATGACCCACTTGCACACTAAAATGTAGTTTTCATCTACCACTCCCAATATCTAGATAACCATACCCAACATCTTCCAAAACACTAGACAATGTTAAACCGGTATACTCCAACATGCACTATTCATACAGTGAAAATATTCTCGGAAACAAAGAAACAAACAAAACAGTCTCAGCTTGTCCATATTAACCTGGACGATGAGGACTGAGAAAAACAACGCACGTTCTGTATTTTCTTCTATGGGAGAGTATCTCCATCTTCCGTTGTGAAGGGATCACATGGCTTAGAATGGACCACAGAAGTCACAGTGTGGATGACTACCATCACGACCAGCTAATGGACATGGCCTTCCAGAATTCAATGCAGATACTTCTAGTCAACATTCATGTCCATAACCATATACACCATACAGGTAACTTCAAAGGTTCTTGGCGATTGTTCTTCTACCCAAATATTAAAAACAGAGTCTAGATAATCAAAAATATACTACATAAGGCACAGGGCACAACAAAACAAAATAGAAGACCTATCCAGTCCTTTCTCATTCTCAGATATACTCTTTATCTCTCTACCGAACACAGTGATGCCAGCCGAGAGTTTTCATAACCCTAGAGAATGTCAATGCAATCAAATGCCCTCCAACAAGCATCCTTCCCTCTGTGAGTATCCCCACACTTGCTGTGAGATTACCTCAGATGAGGAGGACACCAAGTGAACTAGCACGTTCTGTTCTTCTCTGCCTTCACTACAAAATAACTTTCTCTTCTGTAATGTGAACAAATCCACAATATTAGAAATTGGGCCATTCAGGGGCGCCTAGGTGGCTCAGTGGGTTAAAGCCTCTTCCTTCAGCTTGGATCATAGTCTCAGGGTCCTGGGATCGAGCCCCACATTGGGCTCTCTGCTCGGCAGGGAGCCTGCTTCTTTCTCTCTGCCTACTTGTGATTTCTCTGTCAAATAAATAAATAAATAAATCTTTAGAAATTGGCCGTTCAAATCAGCTTACAGATGCCTAAACTTACAACCAGGTGGCTGAAGAGGCACACCCAGGATTCCAAAGCAGGCAGCTTGAGGTCACATACACCTCTAAACATATCACTTCCAGAAGTACAAAACACATGTTGTTCTTGTTGGACATTACCCCACCTAGCAAGGTACTCATTACACTTAGTCTATGTGATGAGCACCGTTCTGGGTGAAGCACTGCACACAGTACCGATGAATATACTGACCCTATCATAATTGTGCTTGCATTACCAAAAGTAGCTTTCTCCTCTCTCCATTTTATAAGTTTCACAACTATACAATTTTTTTCCATAATCCTACAAAATACAAACGCATTTCCCTCTACCTTGTATTTTTTCCTCACTGAAACTCTTCTAAAGTACGATGTCTCCCCAGATTGATATCAGTAACAAAAGAAAATAAGTGAATTTCTGTGCTCTTTTCTTACCTTGGAAAAGATCTTCATCTTTAAAATCTTCACTTGGTTTTCCTATGACGAGGTACGGATCATTAAAATCATTATGAAGATGCCAGACACCACACCAAAACGACTTGGCAGAGAGCTGGGGAACTGAAGTCACACAACGGAAAGATCAATGCATCTCCACCATCATCAATGGGCCAAAGGCCACCGCCAACAATTTTACAGAGCACCCCTCTATTTAGAGGTAACCATTACACAAAAGCTAAGTGATTGGCACATTTCTAGGTAGGGCCCTGCAAACAGCACAGCTCAAGGTGGAGGACTAACCCATCGACCCTCACAGGATCAATCACCCCCAATCATCATGACTGGGTGGAGTATTTTTCCTAACACTAACCAATGGAGACACACTTCCCTCCAGCGTAATAACCTCCCTGAAGTGTCGATCATCTCACCTGCTTTACCTCTACTCAAGGGATCAAAAGCACCACAAAACCCACAAAATGTTTCCTATGCTCACAAATTCTATTAACAGATCTTCATGTCCTCCAACCTCTAGGTGTTATGGATGACTGAAACCATCTGACTGAAACCTATGATCCAGGTGGTTCCCCAAGCCCTCCTAAGTTTAAGGAATGCACCTGAAGAGAGCTGTAGATGTCTCAGCAACAGATGTCCGATGGCATCCCAAATATTCTTCTTCTTGAGCATCACTCTACAATGAGAGAAGCCGTTCATACAAGTCTAAGTGTCAGCACATGTCGGAGTAGGGCACTACACATAGAATACTTCTAGATAGTGGACCTGCAAAATCCCTCTGGCACTCTCAACTATGGCTTTCACGACATCACAATGACAGTAACCAAGATTTTTCCATAACCCAAGGCACAGTTCAAATCCGGTCCTCCAATTTGCATACTTCCCTTACGAGACACCCGAATATCTCTGCTAAGATTACTCAACTGATGACAAGGATCCAGAAAAGAACAACCTTGTTTCCAAATTCCTTCCAGTTGGAGAATTCTTCAACTTCTCTAAACATTATGTGCTTACATTATTACGAATGGAACACTGAAATCACCTAATATCACCTGTAATCAAAACCACTTGTATGTGAGAACCCTTGTGCCTTTAAAGAAGCCATCATAAGAACACAGGAACACCACACCTAACCCCATAAAAATGATTTAAGGGACCATCAAAAAGGCAGTCCTTCCTGAGCATCTGTCTACATAAACTTGTGCTGCTAATAGTTCCTCCGTCTGAGGAGGGTCTGTCTGCAAAGGACATTACACACAAACTAGTTCAAGAAGAATTACCCGCTCCCACTCATCCCCAGTGTGTAGTGTCCCTTTTTGGCCACAACTGGAGAATTCTATCGAAGACTTTCTCCTCAGGCCAGACAATGCTTACACTCTACCCTACAACATGCAGAATTCCTATAATAGAAAACCCTTAACTGCTTTTTCTTTACGTGAACGATGAAAGAGAACACAGAAGAAAAGGGACTTAGGGGGCCCTCTCTTCTGATACTAGACAGTACCTTCAAGTTCCGGAAACCACAGTTCTCCTCACTAAGAGGAGTACATGATAAAGATGTCTAAAAATCCAAGAGGCTACCCAAGCTCTCCTGTGTTCAAAACAGGTAGCTAGAGGTAGCCCATACGTCCACCACCATCTGCGGTGGGTCGGCCAACACACATGGTGTTCTCAGTGAGCATTACTCTGCCCAGGCGGATGCTAACCACTCGAAGGCCACGTAGAGAGCACCATGCTGGGCAGGATGAGCTCACATACTGGCTCCAGGCAGATACTGCCCAGTGCCCTGTTGTCTCCCATGTGCAGCTTTCCTCTCACTCCCAACACATGAAAATGACCAAAACCAGGAATCTTCCATGATCCTAGATGGTGGAAACCTACTGTTCTCCAACTTCCATGAATCTTCATTAAGAAATCACTTACCAGGGCAACTGGATGGCTCAGCTGTTAAGCGTCTGCCCTCGGCTCAGGTCATGATCCTGGGGTCCTGGCATTGAGCTCTGTGTCAGGCTCCCTGCTCAGCCAGAACCCTGCTTCTTCCTCTCCCACTCCTCCTGCTTGTGTTTCCTCTATCTCCGTCTCTTTCTGTCAAATGAATAAATAAAATATTTTAAAAAAAAAAAAAGGAAAAAGAAAAAAAAGAAATCACTTATCTTCAAGGGCAAACTCGGTGAAATAAAGGTCTGACTCCAGATTTCACCTGAGGTCATGATCTCAGGGTACTGTCACCACGTTGGGCTCTGAACTCAGCAGGGAATCTGCTTCTCTCCCTCTAGCTCTTCCTCTTCCTTTCACATTACTCACACTGATTCTCTAAAATAAAAATAATCATTTCTAAAAAATCCCTTCTGTTCTCTAGGTTTACCTGAATGATTTTGAGTGTCCAAAGAGATCAAACATGATTCTCTGTTCTCTTCTATTAGTAGGTACCCTCATCTTCTCAAATTTCTAAGTATTTCCATCAATAGGAAAAAAACACTATAATCATAGCAAAGATGCTTATAGATAGCGGTCAAGAAAACAATGTGTTGGGGTGCCTGGGTGGCTCAGTCGTTAAGCATCGGCCTCCGGCTCAGGTCATGATCCCAGGGTCCTGGGATAGAGCCCCACATCGGGCTCTCTGCTCGGCAGGAAGCCTGCTTCTCCCGTTACCATTCCCTCCGCTTGTGTTCCCTCTCTGTGTTTCTCTCTGTCAAATAAATAACATCTTTAAAAAAAAAAAAAAGAAAACAATATGTTCAAAGACGGCTTCTCTATCACATACGTAACTCCAACCACATTACTTCACCAAAGGATGCCGAAGCCCTCGGTATTCCTGCATGAAGGAAGCCACTGACTACAAATTTCCAAAGTGACTGGTAACGCCCTAAGCAAGGCAGCACATACAGTATCAACTACGTGCAGACAACCGTATATGACACCGTTCCTTTCAAAATCCAGCTTTTCTAGCTGGTGAAATCAACGTGATGACTGCACCGAAGATTTTTCTAGAACCCTCGAAAAAGGAGACACTGGACACTTCGACTAGCATCCTTCCATTCTAAGGATACCCGGACAAATGAAACGTTTCCTGCCTTTTTCGAGATGGGCATACGGATTCCACATATTCTGAGCCTCTA
>JAQQSY010001954.1:0-14015 GCA_028646535.1 Procyon lotor
AGATAATGGCCAAAGCACTCCCTGCGGCAAGCAAGAAGGAACTCTGCAGAAGACTGACCAGTGGGAGAGTACAGCTGAAACACAGCAGCAGAGTGCACGCAGCATACGCCAGAAACACTTCCCGAAGTGCCAGGCCCTGGACACTGTATGATCTCTTTTATTTAGCACTACTCTGAGGTAACAACATTTGATAACATGTAAAAGATAGAAACTTAGCCAAGATGACAAGATGGAGGAATTCTCCCCTAAAGAAAGGTCAGGAAGACATCACAGCCAGGTACTTGCTCAAAGCAGATATAAGCAATATATCTGAAGACAAATTTAGGTCAACAGTCATAAGACTACTAGGACTTGAAAAAAAGCATACAAGACATGAGAGAAACCCTTGCTGCAGAGATTTAAAACCTAGTCAGGCTGAAATGCAGGACAGAAGAACATAGGTGGTATTGAAGGTAAGACTGTGGAAAATAATGAACCTGAAAAGAAGAGGGGGAAGAAAGCTATTTGATCACAAAGGTAGACTTAGGGAACTCAGTGATTCCATAAGCAAAATATCCCTATTGTAGAAAGGGCAGAAGGTAACAAAGACTAGAGAGGAACAGAGGCAATCCGCAGGAACACCTAACTTAGAAGCACTAAATTTATATCTTTCATTAATTACTCTGAATGCAAATGGACTAAATGCTCCAATTAAACAGGGTATCAGAATAGATTAGAAAATGAAACAAAATGAAACAAAACAAAAAACAAGACCTTATGCTATGCACTTAGAAAAGTGCCTGGGGCATATGGGAAGGAGTATAATTTACTAATCTGAGTGCACAGCCTGGAGGGGCAGAAATCCCTGGGAGACTCTCTGGAGCAAAGGAGCTGACTGGCACTGTTTATCTCCCCTTCCCTCCAGCATAAACACAGGGCCACCTACAGGAAACAGTACAGTGCCTACATCCTAGATTCATCACCTAAATTGCTTACACTGTGTCCAGCCTGCCCATGCTTCTGGTGAATCTGCCCTTTTCAATTATAGTTGCCTCAGTCCTGATGCTGCAAATGCCCTCTTCCAGACTACCAGTTGTTGCTTCCAGATAGCCATGGGAGTGGGAGAAGAATAAGGCACAAACAAGTCAGCTGCAAGAAAAAGGGAGCAGGGGTTGGCAGTTGAGAAGACTGCCATCTCTAACAACTCCTCAGTCCCTATTTATTAGATACAAGATAACAATGAACAAAGGAGTTGAAGATTATAGATAAGCAAGCTATGCCTGATCAAGCAGTATAGGATTTGTGGTTGAGTAAACACATTTAAAGGGATCATCTAATTAACCACAGGTGATCTCTGGAGAAGGGGAGATAACAGAAAAAAGAAGCGGGTGGCATTGCACACTGAGCCAGTTTGGTGTTCCCAGCTGCTCTGCTTCAAGGACATGTATCATCCTCTCCCCTGGAGGCCTGTTGCTAGTCTATGTTTAAGCATGTTTGGTGACTAGTATAATCAAGCAGTACACTGTTCTGAGGGATGGTTACAACCAGTATAAACCCTGACAAAATTGCATCTCTTGATCTCTGCACTTCGCAGGGTCTCAGTCCCAGCTGTGCTGGTGGGTCCCCTCCCATGGAAGATTTACACACACTTTGATAAAATGCAACCCACCCTCACCAACCCGGTCTCAGGTTGGCAACATGTCCCCTCTCACTAACATGCAAACTTTGCAGACATTGCATGCCCCACTCCCTCTAATATGTTCTTGGCCAGAGCCTATTTAAACCAGGCACAAGCCTGGCAGGGTGCGAGCCGACTTGACAGGGGCCAGCAGCACTCCAAAGTGCCCTGGAGTCAAAGGAAGATAAGCACACATCACTCAGACTCACCCCAAGCAGTGGGCTGGGGAAAGACAGTTGGACTGATTGCAGGCCCCACCCACCAGTGAAATCTTGTTGGCGGACGGGGGATGACACAGGGAAAGCACCTCACAATTTGGTGCTACTGGATCTCTGACAAAACCTGATCTGACTAAATTCAGCCCAAGGCAGCCCAGATTGATCCACTAATGCAACAGGGACACAACACTGACCACAAGAAGCAAAGAGAGACACTAAAATGGTTGGAATGAAGGAAAAAGTGGCCAACATACAATAGCAAGACACACAGAGCACACATAGGAGACATCCCTCATGTGCCAGGTTCTGGGTGAATAGGGGACAATCCCTTGCAGGGCATACAGGATCTCCTCTTCATAAAGGTATTACTATTAAAAACAGAAGTAGCTGACTTTCCTAGCACAAAGAAAACAGACAGTAAGAAAAAATGATGAGGCAGAGGAATATATCCCAGATGAAAGACCAGAACAAAACTACAGCAAGAGAACTAAATGAAATGGAGATAAGTAATATGCCTGATATAGAATTTCAAGTTATAATCATAAAGATACTTACTAGACTTGAGAAAAGAGTGGACACCCTCAGTAAGACCTTTAACAAAAAGATTAAAAGGAAACAATCAGAGATTAAGAACGAACTAAATGATATTTAAAAACACTGCATGGAATAAGTAGCAGACTAGAGGAAATCCAACCAAAATTGATGACCTGAAGGACAGAGTAATAGAAAGTAATCAAGCTGAGCAGATAAAAGAAAAAAAATTATGCAAAATGAGAATGGGCTTAGGGAACTCAGCAACTCCATCAAGTGTAATCACATTCACATTAGGGTCTCAGAAGGAGAAGAGAGAAAAGGGAGAAGAAAATTCATTTGAAGAAATAAGAGCTGAAAACTTCCTGAATCTGGGGTAGGAAATAGAAATCCACACTTAGGAGGCACAGAGATACCCCCAAAAAATCAACCCAAGAAGGTCCACACAAAGATACATACTAATTAAAACTGCAAAAAGTAGTGATTAATAAAGAATTAATAAAGAAAAAAAACTGAGAGCTTTTCCCCTAAGATCAAAAGCATGACAAGGATATCCACTCTCACCACATTTATTCTACATAGTACTAGATGTCCTAGCCACAGCAATCAGACAAGAAAAAGAATTTTAAAGCAAACAAGAGAAAAGAAGACAGTAATATATGAAAGAACCCCTAAAAGGCTATGAGCTGATGATCAGCAGAAATTTTGCAGGCCAGAAGAAAGTGACATGATATATTCAAAGGGCTAAAAGAAAACAAAAACAAAAACAGAAAAACCTACAGCCAAGAATATTCTATCCATCAAGACTAACATTCAGAATAGAAGAGGAGATAGTTTCCTAGACAAAAGTTAAAGGAGTCCATGACAACTAAACCAGCCCTCCAAGTAATGTTAAAGGGGACTCTGAGTGGAAAACAAAGACCTTAAGTAAGAGGAAAATAATTGAAAGGGCAAAAGCAGTAAAAATAAATATATCTGTAAAAATCAGTCAGGGACTCATAATGAAAGGATGTCATGTATGACACCACATACCTAAAACAGTATGGGAGGAAGAGGAGTTAAGAATGTATTGAAACATAAGTGACCATCACTTAATACATACTGCTATATGCAGAAGATGTTATACACAAAGCTGATGGCAAACAAAACCCAAAAACCGTTAATAGATATCCAAGAAATAATGAGGAGGGAATCTAAGTAGGTAACTAAAGAAAGCCAACAGAACAAGAGAGGAGAATAAGAGAAGAAAGGAACAGAGAAGAACTACAAAAACAACCACAAAACAAGAAACAAAATGGCAATAAGTGCATACCTATCAATAATTACTATAAATATAAATGGACTAAACTCTCTAATCAAATACATAAGGTGATGGAATGGATAAAAAAGCAAGCCCCATCTATATGCTGCCCTTAAGAGACTCATTTCAGACCGAAAGACGCATGCACATTTAAAGTAAGGGTTTGGAAAAACATTTATCATGCAAATAGATGTGAAAAGAAATCTGGGGTAGCAATACTTATATCAGACAAAATAGACTTTAAACAAAGGACTGTAACAGGAGACAAAGGACACTAAGTAATTATAAAAGGAACAATCCAACAAGAAGATATAACAATTGTAGATATTTATGCACCCAACATGGGAACAACCAATATATAAAGCAGTGAGTAAGAAACATAAAGGAACTAATTGATAGTAATACAATAATAGTAGGGGATTTTCACACCCTATTTACGTTATTGAATATATCATAGTGACAGAAAGCCAACAAGGAAACAGTGGCTTTGATGACACATTGGACTAGATGATTTTAATAGGTATATTCAGAATATTCCATCCTAAAATTGGGATGTGTATTTCAATACACATTCTTCTCAAGTGCACATTGAATATTCTCCAGAATAGATCACATACTTGGCAAGAAAAATAGTATCAACATATTCAAAAAGATCGAAGTCATAGCACTCATCTTTTTTACCACAATTCTATGAAACTAGAAATCAATCACAAAAGAAAGAACATAAATACACGGAGGTTAAATAACATGCTACTAAACAATAAATGGGTCAACCAAGATAGCACACAGGAAATCAAAAATACATGGAGATAGCAAAAATGAAAACACAATGGTTCAAACCTTTGAGATGCAGCAAAAGTGTCTTTTTAAAAAAGAAGTTTATATCAACACAAGCTGACATAAAGAAGCAAGAAAAATCTCAAACAACCTATCACTACTTGTAAAGAATCCATAAAAGAAGAATAAGTAAAACACAAATGCAGTGGAAGGAAGGAAATAAATTTTAGAGCAGAAATAAACAAAACAGAAACAAAAGAAAAAAATTAGAAAGCAGCTGGTTCTTTGAAATAATCAATAAAGTTGACAAGCCCTTAGCCAGATTCATCAAAAAAAAAAAAAAAAGACTCAAACAAACAAAATCACAAGTGATAGAGGAAAAATAAAAACTGACACCACAGAAATACAAAGAATTTTAAAAGAATATTATGAAAAATTATATGTGAAAAGTTTGGGCAACCTAAATGAAATGGATAAATTCCTAGAAACATATACACTATGAAAACTGAAACAGGAAGAAATAGAAAACTTGAACAGACCAATTATGAGCAATGAAACGGAATCAATAATTTAAAAAATCTCAACAAAAAAAAGTTCAGGACCAAAGTCTTCACAGGTGAATTCTACCAAACATTTAAAGAAGAGTTAAGATCTTTTCTTCTCAAACTTTTCCAAGAAATAGACCAGTAAGGAAAGCTTCCAAATTCATTCTATGAGACCAGCATTCTTCCAATACCAACACCAGGTACAGACACTATAAAAAAGAAAACTAGAGGCCAATATCTCTGATGAACATAGTTGCAAAATATCCTCAACACCATATTACCAAATCAAATCCAAAAACACATTTAAATAATTATTCACTTCCATTCCTGAGATGGAAGCATGTTTCAATATTTGCAAAGCAATCAATGTCATACCTCACATCAACAAGGAAAAAGATAAAAATCAGTCATTTCAATAGATGAAGAAAAGGCACTTGAGAGAGTACAATACTCATTCATAACAAAACCCTCAACAAAATAGATGTAGAAGGAACATACCTCAACAAAATAAAGGCCCTATACAAAAACCCACAGCTAACATCATATTCAATGGGGAAAAACTGAGAACTTTTCCCCTAAGATCAAAAACATGACAAGGATATCCACTCTCACCACATTTATTCTACATAGTACTAGATGTCCTAGCCACAGCAATCAGACAAGAAAAAGGAAAAAATGTCATGTAAATTGTTGAAGAAGTAAAACTCACTCTTTGTAGATGACATGATACTATATAGAGAAATCCTGAAAAACTCCAAGAAACTACTAGAACTGATAAATAAATTCACTAAGATCACAAGATACAAAATCAACGTACTGAAATTTGTCATATTTCTATACACCAATAATGAAGCAACAGAAAGAGAAATTAATTAAACAATCTCATTTACAACTACTCTAAAAATAAAATACTGAGTAACAAACTTAACCAAGGAGGCGAAAGACCTGTACTCAGAAAACTATTAAACCTTGATGAAAGAAATTGAATAACACACAAACAAATGGCAAGATATTCTATTGGGTTGGAAGACTAAATATTGTTAAAATGTCTATGCTACCATAAGCAATCTACACATTTAAAGCATTCTCTACTAACCACATTTTTCACAAAATTAGGGGAAAAAGAGCCTAAAATTTGTATGGAACCACAAAAAAGCTGAATAGCCAAAGGAATCTAGAAAAGGAACAAAATTGGAGTTATCATAATTCCGGACTTCAAGTTATATCACAAAGCTATACTAATCAAAACAATATGGTACTAACTGAAAGTAGATACATAGATCAGTGGAACACAATAAAAAGCCCAGAAATAAACCCTAATTCAATTACTCTTTGACAAAGAGGCAAAAATATGCAGTGGGAAGACAATCTTTTCCATCAGTGAGGTTGTGAAAACTGGAACGCTATATGCAAAAGAATGAAACTGGACCACTTTCTTACACCAAACAAAAATAATGGATTTTCTTACTCACACACACACACACACACACACACACACACACACACACACAAAGTTTAAAGACCTAAATGTGACACTTCATCAAATAAAAAGCTCCTGCTCAGCGAAGGAAACAATCAACAAAACTAAAAACAATCTACCAGAAGGAAGAAGGTATTTGCAAATGACATATCTGATAAAGGGTTAGTATTCAAAGTATATGCAGAATTTACACAACTCAACACTTAAAAAACAAACAACCCATTAACAAATGGTCAGAAGATCTGAGCAGACATTTCTCTGAAGAACATGTCCACGTGGCATCAGAACATGAAAAGATGCTCAACATGACTCAACACTGGGACAATGCAAATCAAAACTACAATGAGATTATCTTCTCATCTTGTCAGAATGGCTAAATTCAAGAACTAAAGAATCAGTAAGTGTTGGCAAGGATGTGGAGAAAAAGAAAAACTTCTGCACTGTTAGTGGAAATGCAAACTGGTGCAGCCACTGTTGAAGACAGTATGGAGCTTTCTTAAAAATTTAAGAATAGGGGCCCCTGGGTGACTCAGTCGTTAAGCTTCTGCCTTTGGCTTGGGTCATGGTCCCAGGGCGCTGGGATTGAGCCTCACATGGGGCTCCTTGCTCAGTTCCCTGCTTAGCAGGGAGTCTGCTTCTCCTTCTCACATTCTCCCTGCTTGTATTCCCTCTCTTGCTGTCTCTCTCTCTCTGTCAAATAAATAAATAAAATTTTTAAAAAATCATAATAAAAAATTTAAAAAGAAAAAAAAATTTAAAAAGAAAAATAAAAAAGAAAAATTAAAACCTTCTACTTTGAAAATACATACAAGTAAAGAAATTAAACTATTCACCTGAATTTTCTAGAAGAGTGCTTTCCTACCTCTTTGAGGGAAATTAATAATAAGAGGAATAATTAATATGATTTTAAATAGCAAGAGAATATTAAATAGTATAAATACCTGTGTAGGCATACAGGTCATAATAATTACATATGGGTTGAAACATCATAAAATATGACCAGGGTTTCAGATGTGATCAAACTCTGTTCTAAGCTCTCCAGGGGTGCCTGTATGGCTCAGTGGGTTAAACCTCTGCCTTTGACTCAGGTCATGATCTCAGGGTCCTGGGATCAAGCCCCGCATCGGGCTCTCTACTCACTGGGGAGCCTGCTTTCCCCTCTCTCTGGCTGCCTCTCTGCCTACTTGTGATCTCTCTCTCTGTCAAGTAAATAAATAAAATATTTAAAAAAAAATAATTTCCTGCTTCTTTCTCCCCTCTACCTCTAACTTCTAAGCTTGCTAGAGGCAATGGCTCTAGTATATCTGACCTGTGAGGTAGTAGGAGGAGTTGGAAAAACCGAATGTTAGCAAAAGTTGATCAATGGCTAAGGATAAAATACTCACACGTCATTAAAAAATACAGGATCTTTCCCATTTCTGAGGATTTTCAATGTAAGTAAGCTTTAACTTCCAGAGTATATGAAACTAGTAAACAACTGGGGCAAGAGCGCAAAGGTTATTCTTACTGGGAAGAAACCCATGCTCACATTCCCGAAAGTTAACAGGTGTTATTTGGAGTTAGGAAAGCCTGGAAAAACTCCCTGCTCTATCCCTTCAAGCTCTGTGATATTGAATGTTTTCAAACTTGCCTTAACTCAAGATTTCATTGGTGAAAGAGAGGAAATTAATGGATCACTGTTATTTTCAGTTCACTTAAAATCTCACCTGCAGACAAAATGACATACTAGTTCAGCCAAATTCTGGCTCCATATTTGCAACTTTGCTAATCCGAATCTGAGTCTTCATACTCCTTGTCTTCTCTTCATGGCTGATTTCATTCTTAATCATTTTCCCTGTGCTCATGTTGCTCTTAAACCTTAATTATTATAGGTCTAATATTATTGACCACTTCAACTGTGATTATTTTCCCCTGCTGCAACTTTCTTGTTCAGACACAAAATTCTAGAGATAGTGAGGTTCTCCTGGTCTCTGTTTTCTTAATGTTCACTTTGGCATTGATATTACTGTACTAAGTATATATCACTAGAACAATTTTGAGGATTCCTTCTGCTAGTCAGAGGACAAAGGCCTTTTCCACTTGTTCATCCCACATCTCCTCTCCCATAGCAGCTGCATTTTTATATATATTAAACCTTCAGCAAAAGACAGAGTGTTTTTGAACAAGGGAGTTCCTGTGCTAAACACCTCAGTAGCCCCCTTGCTGAACCCCTTTAGTTACAGGGACCAGCAAGTCAAACAAGCCTTCATGGACTGGGCAAGGAAGATTGTATTTTTCTTAAGCAAATGAAATTCTGTGGTGTCACAAATTAGACATATTGCAGGGCAATTTAAAGTATACAAAGATGAGGGGCACCTGGGTGGCTCAGTGGGTTAAGCCTCTGCCTTCAGCTCAGGTCATGATCTCAGGGTCCTCGGATCGAGCCTCGCATCGGGCTCTCTGCTCAGCAGGGAGCCTGCTTTTTCTCTCTCTGTCTGCCTCTCTGCCTACTTGTGATCTATCTCTGTCAGATAAATAAATAAATAAATCTTTAAAAAATAAAATAAAATATACAAACATGAAATTTGAGCCAACTTTAAATCACAGTGGTCTTCCTGCCATCTTTATTCATTCTTTCTTTCTTTTAACGGTTTACAAATACAATTTTCCATTCAACTGGAATAATTTCATATGACTTTTCCATTCTTCTGGACCCATTGTTAGTTGCAACTTCTTGAACCATAATTGTTTTATTCAGAAAGTTGTACCTGAGTTTTGTTTAGGAAAACAATTACCACCTGGAATGGATGAGACACTGTAAATATTGATGTGATATTTTTCATACTGGATACAAACAATATAATCTTGTGATTTTCATTGATCTTTGTCAGAAATTCCCTTCACTATCTTGCAGTTTCTCTAGGAAAAAAAATTCCTCAAATGTCATATGAGTTATTGAAATACGTGGATGGTTTTATTTAAAAATAAAAAAATTATTGCATGCTTAATAGGGTATATCCCTATTAATTTAGGGTATATATAGGGTATATATTAGAGTATATATAACAGGGTATATCCCTATATAGTTTAAGTATTGATACTTTTTTTAAAAAGTGTAGATCTGGGGTGCCTGGGTGGCTCAGTCATTAAGTATCTGCCTTCAGCTCAGGTCATGATCCCTGGGTCCTGGGATTGACCCCAGCATCAGGCTCCCTGTTCTGTGGGAAGCCTGCTTCTCTCTCTCCCATTCCCTCTGCTTGTGTTCCCTGTCTCACTGAGTCTCTCCTGTCAAATAAATAAATAAAATCTTAAACAAACAAAAAGCATAGATCTTTAACAATATAAAGATCTCCATATTTCCAAATCCCATAATGACTCTCACTGATATGTATAGGTATATAGGTAGATACATGCGTACATACATACATACATACATACACACATACTGCAGAAAACAGTGAAGAAAGAGCTGTTTAAGATCAATAGAATACATTTACTTTCTCTAATTACACAGAATGTAAGCTCCAATTTCTCACTACACTAGAATATATATTTATAGCTCCTTCTCTAATTTTGGACTAGCTTAAAACTGGGCATTATGTAAATTATTTAATGCCTAAACAAAATCATTCAAGTTTTTAGAAAATAAAAACTTCATAACAGAACAAAATTTTCCATTTCATATAAAATTAGAATTTCACCTGTTAAAATACTCTTCCATTCTACGGATGGTATTAAGTGCCTAAAGTATTTTGGACAATGTGTATGTGTGTGTGTTTGTGTGTGTGTGCGTGTATAAGTTAAATAAGAATTGTGGATATTAAAATGTTGTCTAAATAATAGAAACCACTTTTTAGTAATAGAAAATATACTAGAATCCTAATTAGTACTAGAATCCCAACATTCCTAATGATCCCATGCAGTATATTCAACATTCCTAATGATCCCATGCAGTATATTCTAGTACCTAATTAGTACTAGAATCCCAACATTCCTAATGATCCCATTTCAGTATATTCAGTATATTCAGGCCAATATTCTGTTGGCCATTTTATAGTCTTCTTTAGGGAAATGTCAATTCATGTCTTCTGTCCATTTCTTGATTGGATTATTTGTTCTTTGGGTGTTGAGTATGATTATTTCTTTATAGATTTTGGATACTAGCCCTTTATCTGATAAGACATTTGCAAAATATTTTCTCCAATTCCGTAGGTTGCCTTTCAGTTTGTTGACTGCTTCCTTTGTTGTGCAGAAGCTTTTTATCCGGATGAAGTCCCAATAGTTCATTTTTGCCATTGTCTCTCCTAGCCTTGGAGATGTGTCTGGCACGAAGTTGCTGTGTCTGAGGTTGCAGGGGTTGCTGCTTGTGTTCTCCTCAAGGAATTGAATTCAATTCAATATTCAATACAATATTCAAGTATATTGAGAAATACAGCACAGGATTTGCTAAGAAAAAAAAATAAAATAAGTGATAGAAAATTGAAGGGGACTCAAAATATAAGAGAAAAACGTATAAATTGTTTCTCAATCTCATCCTCTCTGAAGTATAATTTGTATATGAAGGAAAGCAAATAGTTGACAGAGTTCTTATAACCTCTCAATACATACTTCCCCAGTGGTAAGTCAGATGTCAGACAAATCTGGCATATATAATGTACTATAGGGATGGAAATGAATCTGTCAAGCACATAGTGTAATTAGTTATCAATAAATAGTAGTCATTATTAATAATATGGGTTTATATAGCTAACTACTATGGTTGTGAATAAGTACAAATTATATGTGTAAAGTGGTGAGAACACTTAACTTGAGATCTACCCATTTATATTTTTAAAGGCATGATACAGTAATGTTTTCCTTAATTTTTATTTAAATTCAGTTAATTAAAATAAAATGTATCATTAATTTCAGAGGTAAGGTCAGTGATTCATCAGTCTTATATAATACCCAGTGTTCATTACATCATGTGTCTTCCTTATTGTCCATCACCTGGTTACCCCATCCCCTCACCCTTTTCCCCTCCAGCAACCCTCAGCTTGTTTCCTATGATTAAGAGTTTCTTATGGTTTGTGTCTCTCTCTGATTTCACCTTGTTGTATATTCTCCTCTCTTTCCCTCTGAGCATCCATTTTTTTCTTAAATTCCACATATGAGTGAGATTATATGATAATTGTCTTTCTCTGATTGACTTACTTTGTTTAGCGTAATACCCTCTAATTCCATCCACAACATTGCAAATGGCAAGATTTCATGTTTTTTGATGGCTAAGTAGTATTCTGTAGTATAATCACCACATGTTCTTAACCATTCATCTCTGGATGGACATTTGGTTTCCTTCCATAGTTTGGCTATTGTGGACATTGCTGTTTTAAACATTGGGGTATAGGTGCCCCTTTGGATCACTACATTTGTATCTTTGGAGGTAAATGCTTAGTAGTGCAATTGCTGGATTGTAAGATATTTATTTTTAAATTTTGAAGAACTTCCATACAATTTTCCACAGTGGCTGCACCAGCTTGCATTCCCACCAACAGTGTAAGAGGGTTCCCCTTTCTCTATCCTCCCTGACATCTGTCATTTCCTGAGTGGTTAATTTTAGCCATTCTGACTGGTGTAGGTGGTATCTCTTTGAGGTTTTGATTTGTATTTTCCTGATGCCGAGTGATGGGAAGCATTTTCTCATGTGTCTGTTGGCCATTTTATAGTCTTCTTTAGGGAAATGTAAATTCATGTCTTCTGTCCATTTCTTGATTGGATTATTTGTTCTTTGGGTGTTGAGTATGATTATTTCTTTATAGATTTTGGATACTAACCCTTTATCTGATAAGACATTTGCAAAATATTTTCTCCAATTCCGTAGGTTGCCTTTCAGTTTGTTGACTGCTTCCTTTGTTGTGCAAAAGCTTTTTATCCGGATGAAGTCCCAATAGTTCATTTTTGCCATTGTCTCTCCTAGCCTTGGAGATGTGTCTGGCACGAAGTTGCTGTGTCTGAGGTTGCAGGGGTTGCTGCCTGTGTTCTCCTCAAGGATTTTAATGGATTTTGTCTCATATCTAAGTCTTTCACCCATTTTGAGTCTCTTTTTGTGTATGATATAAGGAAATGGTCCAGTTTCATCCTTCTGCATGTGGCTGTCCAATTTTCCCAATACCGTTTGTTGAAAAGACTTTTTCAACAAAAGTCTTTCTGTCACTGGATAGTCTTTCCTGCTTTGTCAAAAATTAGTTGACCATAGACTTGAGGGTCCATTTCTGAGTTCTCTATTCTGTTCCATTTAGCTATATGTCTGTTTTGAGCCAGTAACATAGCATCTGGATGACTACAGTTTTGTAATACAGGTTGAAGTCCAGGATGGTGATGCCACCAGCTGTGATTTTCTTTTACAACATTCTTTTGGCTATTCAGAGTCCTTTCTGGTTCCACATATATATTAGGATTACTTTTTCCAGCTCTGTGAAAAAAGTTGATGGTATTTTAGTAGAGATTGCATTGAATGTGTAGATTGCTCTAGGTAGCGTAGACATTTTAACAATATTTATTCTTCCAATTTATGAGCATGGAGTGTTTTTCCATTTCTTTGTGTTTTCCTCAATTTCTTTCATGAGTATTCTATAGTTTTCTGAGTAAAGATCCTTTGCCTGTTGGTTAGGTTTATTCCTATGTATCTCATGGTTCTTGGTGCAATTGTAAATGAGATCCACTCCTTTTTTCTCTTTCTTCTGTCTCATTGTTAGTGTAGAAAATTCAACTGATTTCTGTGCATTGATTTTATATCCTGCCACTCTGAATTCCTGTATGAGTTCTAGTAAATTGGGGGTGTAGTCTTTTGGGTTCTCCACATTGAGTATCAAGTCATCTATGAAGAGTGAGAGTCTGACTTTTTTGCCAATTAGGATGCCTTTTGTTTCTTTTGTTGTCTGATTGCTGAGGCTAGGACTTCTAGTACTATGTTGAACAATAGTGGTGAAAGAGATCATGCCGGCCATGTTCTTGACCCTAGGGGAAAAGTTCTCAGTTTTCCCCCATTGAGAATGATATTTGTCTGGGATTTTTGTATATGGCTTCTATGATATTGAGGTATGTTCCTTCTATCCCTACACTGTGAAGAGTTTTAATCAAGAAAGCATTCTGTAGAAGCGCCTGGGTGGCTCAGTCGCTAAGCGTCTGCCTTCGGATCAGGTCATGATCCCAGGGTCCTGGGATCAAGCCCCGCATCGGGCTCCCTGCTCGGCAGGAAGCCTGCTTCTCCTGCTACCATTCCCTCTGCTTGTGTTCCTTCTCTCGCTGTGTTTCTCTCTGTCAAATAAATAAAATATTAAAAAAAAAAAAAGAAAGCATTCTGTACTTTATCAAATACTTCTTCTGCATCTATAAGATGATCATACAGTTCTTGTCATTTCTTTTATTAATGTACTGTATCATGTTGATTGATTTGTGGATGTTGAACCACCCTTGCAGCTCAGGTATAAATCTTACTTGATCGGGTGAATTACCCTTTTAATGCACTTTTGGATGCTATTGGCTAGTA
>JAQQSY010001955.1:0-14014 GCA_028646535.1 Procyon lotor
CCTCATCAACTATGTGAACACACAATAAAGCACATTTGATTCCTAGGTACAAGTGTAAAGAATTCATGAGAAAAAACACTGGCTACATTTCTCTCTGAACGCCCCGACCCCTGTACCTGCAACCTCTTGGGGGTGTAAAACCTTTTCCCAGTTCTTCTGGTTTTGCTTTTCTCACTGAATACACTGAAGATCTCTCTGATGAACTTTTTCTTTTAAAACCAGGGAAACTAAAAGTGTACACTTAGTAGACCCAATCAAGCCATTCAAAAAAAAAATCCTTCAATCATGTTCTTTCCTTTTCACATCTGTGGAAGGATATCTATTTTCTCAAAACAAGAGCTATGGCTCTATAATAATCCTGACCGGAGAAATAGGTTTGCATGGTATTTCAGATTTTTCTAATCAAAAGATACCTTAATTGACCTTTGGGTGGATTAACCAATGTTGTTAGGCAGTGACCTCACTGCCTGGCGAGCGAAATGTGTGATGAAGTGCCCATATATTTGTCTTCAGGGCACAGAAATGAAGTTAACAGACAAAATGTAAGGTAGACCTATAAATAGACTATGCAATGCGTGAAGTCTTCGACTCAAGTTGAATCAACAAGCACAGTGAGAAATTAGATTAAATGATGTGTCAGATGGAGTACAGCAAATTTGGAAGAACAAAAGCAATACCAGTGTCACATAACATTAAAGGGAAATGTGCTTGCATAGTAAGTGAGCTGTCTTTTTTGCTGCAAATATCCTCAAGATGAAACAAGCCCAGATTATCTTGAAAGCAGTATTATAGCTTTCAACAAAGAACTCTAGCCTTGTTTGTTGGACAAATATTTATGGAGCTCCGCCACGTGCCAGGAATTGTTCCAAGCTTGGGGGATTCAGGGCTGTTCTCCCTTAGCGGAAGTTCCAGCAGAGGGTACACATGAGCAGTAAGGAAGGAAAATAGCCTTGAGGGATGAGGCCTCTCTGGACCTGGTCAGCAAGGGGGGGACCTCTCTGAGGAGGTGGTGTTCACACTGAGATCTAAGCATAAATACGAGGTACCATGCTTGCTGGGCAGAGGGGAGGGTAGGCACAGGTCCTAAAGTGCGGGAAGATTTCCTGTCCTTAAAGAACAGAAGGAATGTTAAAGACTTGAGCCAGAGGAGGTAGGGATGGAGAGAGTGATCAAGTGTCACAGGTAGAGGAATGAGAACAGCGTCACTGATGAGGTGGCTCAGGAGGTCCTTGAGGACACCCCTGGGATACTTGGGGCATCCTCTTCTGTAAGTGAAAGAGAGGCCCCGTGTGAGTCATTTGTGCTGCCACCATCCTGTGTGTGATTTCTAGCGCAGACGTATCCACTTGTGTGCTCTTCTCTTTGAGCTTCTAAATCAGAAACTAATACCTTGCTCCAAGTATAGCAACTTAGTGCCCCTTTCTTCTTTCCTTTTTTATCACACAGTAGAAAAATTTTCTCTGTGTATTGACTCTATCTTGCCTTTTTTAAGAGACCTACAAACATTCTTTCTAGGCCCTTCGAGGAGTTGTGTATAGGCATAGGTTCTTGTCAAAAGGCCTGTCTGGATGAAACAAAATAATCCCAACATTTTCCTGGGTTGTGTTTTGCAAGACAAGTTGAAATAATTTATGTGGCTTTCTAATTGTTCACATTCATTATCACCATAATATGCTCTTGTCACCCCATACCTGACTCAAACTAAGCCTTGATACATACTGGATTATTTTAGGTACTCCAAATACGTGGTTTGCTAGATAAGCCATTGTGTTGTTTATAAAATAAATTAGAAGAGGATTTTTTGGGTGCATGTGGGGAATACCAAGCTCTGACTCTATAAACTGATTTCATTGACCTCTATGCTATCCCATATATTACAGCAAAAATATATATTTGAATTAGTCAAGTGTTAGAATATGTTCTGAGAATCTAGGAAACATCTGTGGGTAAACGAAAAGAACTGCAAGATTATAAGATAGGATGTACTCTCTTCTTTATTACAACATCACACACTTTCCTTCTTCCTTTATTTACACTCAACTAGTCTTCTTGATGAATTACATTTTTCAAATGGATGGGACCATTCCTACCTAATCTCCAACTGAGAAATAGTTCCCTTCAGTGCTTACCATTCCAAGCATAATGGAGAATAAACCCAGTGTCTGATGTTCACTCAACTCTCAGGATTGTTGTGACACCTTTAAAGAAATTCACAAATAAAAACATTTCCTTATAGAGATGGTGATCAATGATAAACCTGATTCAAAGCCATATCACAAAGAGTGCTTGAAATTACTAGGGTAGGAGTTAGGCTTTCACTGATGAGGGCAAAAAAAGTTTAGATAACTCAAGGAAAACTGTGCTTCATAGAAAATGCCAGATTGAAGAGCAAATCAAGCCAACAATTTCACTCTTCACCACTTGGCATAGCATATTTTCCTTTATGCGAATGGAAGTGGGGCATGGGTGCTATATTTAAATCTCTTGATTTTTAAATGGAAAATAAAGCACATCAAAACCACTTCTTTGCTTTTATTGAAATCTGTTTCATGTCCAGTTCGCTCATTAAAAAATTGGATTTGCTTGTCTTAGAATTAAGAAACCCTCTTTGCTTCACTAGCCTTTTAAAGCTCTTTACCTTGGGGTCTGCAATTTCGTATGGATGGATCTTGGCACATCTGAGCCTAAATAATGGGTTGTTTTGGTTTGTTTCCCTAGATGGTACATTTATTTGTATTGTTATGTTATTTTTATTTATTAAATTCTTTAAAAAATTTATTTTCTTAGTATTGGGTATTTGGACTATCATGGCCCTGACAAAGTCTGAAACAAATAATATTCTTGGGACTTCCTGAAAAGACAAAGTAAAAGTAGAAAAAAGAGGCAAGGATGAAATATTTTCAGTCCACCATTACTTGATAATAAGGTAGGAAGCAAATAACAGATCATACAGTCCAGGGAACATCTCTGTTCCTACAAGGAGCTTACTGTAAGATAGCCTCCCACTCCCCTTGCTGCAAGGTGTGATGAGTTGTGTCATTGTTGCTTCATGGTACCCTGGCATGGCAGCATCTTCCCAGATCCCTGTGCATCTCTCCAGTTGAGTAATGCAAGGAAAGTCCTGCATTTGATTGAGTTACTGGAGCACTCTGAGGCTCTCTTTTTACTACTAAAAAACAGTCCCTTTCTTTTCTTTCAGGAAAGAAACTGATGGAGCAGACAGGAACATTATTAGTTCTTTTGAAATCTGTTGTTAGAATTAAACTTTTCCTTCCCTTCCTTTAGGCCTGGCTCTTGCTGTTCAAAGCCAAGCTGGAGGGAATTCAAAGACCTGTTCTTTCTCAATTGCTTTGGCGTAAAGGACTCTGAATTTGGAGATTGAATTGTTTAGTTCTCACTGGTGTCTTCTGGGCCTTCCTTTCTGTGAGGCAAATAGCTCCTTTGAAGGGGAAAGACATGGATGGTCTGTGTGTGTATTGGCAGGATGTAGAGATTAGAAAGTAAAGAACTCCCTTTAATACTAATTTTTTCACATCTTAGTCTATTATAGAAGGTAACATGGAATGGGAAAACATATTCACAAATCATATGCAATAAAGGAATTGTATTGTTCAGGGTTCTCCAGAGAAGCAGAACCAACAGGATGTGTATATGTCTTTTTTTTTTTTTTTTTAAGATTTTATTTATTTGTCAGAAAGTGAGAGAGCACAAGCGGGGGGCAGGGAGAGGGAGAAGCAGTCTTCCCGCCAAGCAAGGAGCCAGATGTGAGACTGGATCCCAGGACCCTGGGATCATGACTTGAGCTGAAATCGGATGCTTAACTGACTGAACCACCCAAGCATCCCAGGACGTGTATATGTGTATAGAGAGATTTGTTCTGAGGGATGTGCTCACGTGACTATGGAGGCCAGACTATGTAGGACACACTGGCAGTCTGCAGCCTGGACGAGCTGGCGTTGCAGTTCAAATCCAAAGACCATCTGCTGGCAGAATTCCTTTTTGGCAGGGGAGGTCAGCCTGTGGTCTATGAAGATCTTCAACTGATGGGATGAGACCCTCCCAATTATAAAGGGAAATCTATTTGATTCAAAGTCCAACTGATTAAATGTTATCCCCAAAAAACACCCTCACTGAGAAATCCAGAATAATGTTTGACCAAATACCTGGACACTGTGGCCCAGCCAAGTTGATACATAAAATCAATGATCAAAGGACTTGTATCTAGAATATATAAAGAACACTCAAAACTCAATAATAAACACATAAGTAGTTTTATTTTATCTTATTTTTTTTTTATTTTTTTAAAAGATTTTGTTTATCTGTTTGACAGAGATCACAAGTAGGCAGAGAGGCAGGCAGAGAGAGGGGGGGAAGCAGGCTTCCCACTGAGCAGAGAGCCCAATGTGGGGCTCAATCCCAGGACCCTGAGATCATGACCTGAGCCAAAGGCAGAGTCTTTAACCCACTGAGCCACCCAGGCGCCCCAGTTCAATTTTAAGAGCAGCCCACAAGGGGTGCCTGAATGGCTCTGTCAGTTACGTGGTCAGCTCTTGCTTTTGGCTCAGGTCATGGTCTCAGTGTCTTGAAGTTTTGCTCCGAATGGGCTCTGTGCTAGGCAGGGGTCTGCTTCAGATTCTCCCTGTCCCTTTCCTTCTGCATCTCACCCTGCTCCCGTGCACGTATGCACTCTCTCTCAGATCTTTAAAAGCAGCACATGACTTATCAGAGTAGACATTTCCCCAAAGGAGATATGCAAAAGGCCACTAAGCACATGTAAAAATGTTCAACATTAATAGTCATTAGGGAAATGAAAATCAAAGCCATGAAGGTATGTACCACTTCACACATACTTGGATGGCTAAAAAAAAAAAAAAAAAGACAGCAATTGTGGATGTGCAAATATTAAAACTCTAATACATCCCTGGTAGGGTGGTAAAATCGTGTGGCTTCTTTAAAAATCCAGCCATACCTCAAAATGGAAAACATAGTGTTACCGTGTGATATGTACATTCTATTCCTGCATGTTTTCCAAGAGATTTGAAAATAGACATCCACACAAACACGGGGACAGGAATGTCCATTGCAACAGCATTCCCAAATGTTCATGCATGGATAGATCAATCATGGCAAACTCCTACGATGCAGTGTCACTCGAGGAATAAAAAGGGGCCAAGTACTGACCCACGGTACCACATGGATGATCATGAAAGCATCGTGGTACATCATGGTAAGTAGAATGCCACACGTTGTCTGATTCTCTTTAAATGGGAGGTCTGTTTGGGACAAATTGTGTTTGTCTCTTCTAGGCCCATCTGTAGAATCAATAAGTAGATCAGTGCCAGAGCCGGGAGGATGAGAGACTTCTGGTGACTGTCCAGAGTACCGGTCTCTTTTCAGAGTGGTGACGTTATTCTGAAGTTAGATTTTGATGATAGTTGCCTAAGTCTTTGAATATCCCGAAAACCATTGAATTGTATACTCTAAATCGGTGAATTTTTGTGTCTTAATAAAGCTTTAAAATACATTTAAAAGAGAGAAGGATAGAAGTATGGGATGGTGACGCTGTGGTGGAGCATGGACCGTGTTGCTAGAAACAGTAAGACCACAATTGAAGTAACTTGGAAATTTGCCCTGGAGAAGACTTGGATGGAGAGAATATTGTCTTCCTTTTTAAGTCGACCCCACATTGTCTGTGTTAAGAGGATGGGACGCTCAAGTCTCTCAAAATGGTGAGACTTGAGCAAACTATTGAACACATCATTCGTCAGTGTCTCACTTGGGCATGGGCGAGCATCCCTTCCTGTGTTTTGTAGCGTTGCCGTGGTTTTCAGTGGTATAAAGAATGTAAAACCATCAAACCTGTAAACACATCATGTCGGATGCTGACAGCAGTACTTATGGACGCCTTCCACTTGCTGGTGCCTATAGGAAGGATGTGCCGTGCAGACGCAGAGAGACAAAGCAGCCTGCTCAGGGCTGTCGTGCATCTGAGCTGCCCTGAGCCCTACCAGGCTCGCCACCTGGAAGGCCGAGCGGCTCCTGGTGATGCCTGGGCACCTCTGCGGTCGTTAGTTTTGGGAGAGAGTGACAGGGCGCTGCTGCTGGCCGGGACAGTCTGCGACCAGTATTCAGCCCCAAATGTCAGTAGTGTGGAGATGGAAACTTGGCCACAGTCCATAGCTACGACACACGTGGAAACTACCAAAAGCATGATGGAAATACACTAGGGTGACAGGACAGTGCCAGGGACCGGTGGAGGGCTTTGGCCAGGGTCGTTAGGAGAATTAGCCCGGAAGAGGTGACCTTGAGTTGACAGCCTTGTGAGTGGCGTGAGTGGTAAAATAGCATCCAAAATGGGGAGTATTCACAGAAATAGTACATATTTGGAAAGCTGCACTGCAGAAACCATGGAGGCGAGATGTTGTGGATCCTTATGTGTTGATAGGGTTCTCGAACAGCATAGACTGCTTCTGCCTAGCTGGGACTCTGCTAGAACACCTGCTCAGCAAGACTTTGGTGTTGTGTGCCCCTTTGTCTGTGGGGTGTTCCTGCTCCCACATCTCCTGAACGATTTAGCTAACGGTACGTGGACAGAAGTGCGTGTTTGTGGCTTCCCTTTGTCTTTAGTTCTGTGAAGATGTACCCCCTTTAGGTTGTATGTTCTTTAAAGGCAAGAACTTGCTGTTTCCTTTCATCGGGTGCCTGGAAACAGCTGACAAAAATAACAAAGCTTTCTACAGACCAATGCTGATTGCGGGGCTGGACTGAGGCCTTTTGCGAAATGCCCTCTGAGATAAATACCGTTAGAGGTACGATTTCCAAATTCTAGCCAAGGATCCGAGGCTTGGGCAGTACGGCTAAGTAAACGAGATATTTGAACCCTCTCCGTCTGTTGCTGGAATCCGCACCTTTCCCAGCTCTCCTGGAGCTCGTGTTTTGGAAATTTGCAGATTCAAGGAAAAAGAAACAAAGCTACTTGCCCTCAGTCTCCTCTCTCTCTTGTAAATAGGAGATGCTTTCTTCTGAAAATGTTTTCTTGTCCCTTTTTTTTTTTTTTTCTGTGAGAGATTAGTTTTCTCTCTGCCAGCGTTTTTAATTTGTTAGGACAGGAATCCGTTTTATGCTGGCCACAAACTCTGAAACAAGGCCTTTCTAGTCACTTCCTCACCAGAATATGTATGCTTTGCTCCATGACGCTTGTAAGTCATTAAAATGTATGTGCGCTGCACATAGGAAACCGATCTGTAGTGTATCCGCTCTCTAGAAAACGTTCAGAGGAAGTGCCTGAGATGGTTGGTGCGTAAGGAAGTACAGAGCTGCCTGCGACTTGGGATTTGCTGCCGTTTATGGGGCTTGTAAACAAGTGGCGAACTTGTGTGAAACTATAAATTAGGGGCCTGTCTGCAGTGTATGTGTGAGATCCCGTTTGCAGGATGCCATTTGATGGTATCGGGATAGATCACTGCGAGCCCTGGGATCCTTTCCCGGAGCGTGGGGAGACGCCAGGCCTGAATTACAGACTGCTCTAGTTACGAGAGAGGAGGATGCAAGATCTGCAGCTTTTTTTTTTTTTTTCCCTCCAATCTGAGGCATCTTTGTAGCTGCCAAGAGACCTTCTTCAGGGACTTGTACACAGTAAGCATCCGAGTCCTCCATCGGTGAGGAGTGCGAGCCCACTTGGGCTTAGATCACACTAGGAAGAAGCAGAAGATAAGAAAACCGGTTGGGCTTTCAGCTTTAGTCCCCAAACACAGAGCTCATCTGTGACGGGGTTTATCAGGCAGCTGGGAGCAGCCGGGAGTGTGGCCATTCTGTCCCAGATCTCCCCACACCTTTGGCTGCCTGTGCCCCTGGGAGCCCACGGCAAGGCGGCCCCGTCCCCTGCAGAGAAGGCGTCCTGCGGTGTCTGCGGCCAGCGCCCACAAGACTGTCTGTGGGTAGATAAGCCTCGGAGCTGGGGCAGGCAGTGTAGCAGGCGCGCACGATTATCAGACGTCGGGCAGCCTTAATGAGGACACTGACCCGCCGGGGCTCTGGGAGGGTTGGAGCCGGGTAGGCGACAGGCTGCTCCTCCTCCGTGTCCTATGTCCTGTGTGTTCTCTTCATTATCACAGGTGCTCTCAGTGAGCTTCTCTCAGCTCTCTGGGAAGAGCTACCATTCTTGTTTATTACGTACGCCTAAAAATCATTACTTTAATAAAGGCAACAAGGTTGGTCTTCTAAACAGAACCTGCCACGCAGCGTCATTGTTTTTGCCTTTGTGTGGTGCCCTGCAGATCAGAGTTCTCGTCCAAGAAGCATCAATGACCCAGGGCCTCAGAGCACTGGGCTCTGCTGCTCACCCCGATGAACTCTGCTTGATCATCTTGTACGTGGTTCCCTTAATTTCTTGGTCCAGTTTGTACTTGAAAGCTATATGCTTGCTCCGATACCGACTGGAACTTGTCCATTTCCCAACCGTCTGTAGGTACCTGAAGGGTAGCATATGTCTCAGCTTCTAGCCTGTTTCCAGCAGAGAAGGATTTGCCTAAGAATTACACCCGGCATTTACTATAAAACGGATATTTGTTGAACGAAGAGTCTGAATAGGGTTTCAGTAAATATGTACTACACAAGTGGAGAAACACAGCTGTTTGGTTGTACGTTCGGATGCGATCAGCAGAGGCAGAACGTGAACGTGGCAAGGGTGGGGGCATGCGTCCCGAAATGCAGGAGTCGGGGCGCTGTCTGGCGAGGCACGGTGGAAGGTGCTGGTAGCAGATCCCCTTGCACCCAGCTTCCTGGTGGAAGAGAGGCATGGGGAGCCAGGGGCTGCAAGATCACGGGAGGGGAGCAGAACTGACTTGCCTTGATCACTCTCCCCGCACCTTCTCCATCCCAGGGAGATAGAACAGAGGCCAGACCTTTGGGAGGAACTTCTAAAGAAGAGGAAAACTCCTAAATACAGGATTCCGGCTTTCGTGTGTAACGTCCCTGGGTGAAGGGCTGAACTGGTCCCAGTAACTCCTCTCTCCACAAGGAGATCAAGACCGCAGGGAGACGTGGTCCCCATTTCCAGCAGTTCCCAAATCAACAGCCTTCTGGGGCACATGTCGCCTCTTGGCTCCTTATCCGCGGAACGTGGTGATCCTGTGCATGTGTATGAACGCACGACCCATCAGTGGTTGGGCTCACTTGCTGAACATGACACAGGCATGCAGGAGGCTGCAGAGACCAGGGAGGAAAGGCCATCAGTGACAGAAATGGGAGACCCATAGCCCAGGGACGGTCACTAGAGGAGGCCGAGGAACAAACCCTAAGTAGCAGGAGAAACTCTTGGCCCTACAGGAAGAGAAGAATGGGCTCTTCCTTCAGCTCAAAGTTTCATATGAGGAAGAAAACACAAGAAGGAAGAGTAGAGTGACCCGACTGTGCCTGCCCTCTGACAGCCGCTGCTTGTCGGCAGAGCCCACCCTTGCACGTGGGAACTCACTTCCTTTGCTGACAGGGGAGCCCTGGAGGACACGGCCCCCAGAGCAGCTGACACAGCCAAATGGGTGTTTGTACCCCCCATGTGCTTTTGTGGACACTGCAGAGCACGGGCAGTTCCACGGTGGCGCAGATGGCACCTAGGGATGGCTCCGTCCCACCTCCGAACAGGCCACACAGCCCGTCTGTTGTCCTCGCCACAGGTCAGAGCACCTTCGGTAGCTCCAGCAGCACACGACCCGTCTCCGCACAGCCCTGTGAGGGCAAAGCCGCGTGCAGCCCACCCGATCGGGGTTCACAAAGGCAGAGGGGACACACCAGCCAACAGACTGGCTTCTCTGACGCATCCTCTCCGTGCCCGAAGGGCTGCCTCCTGTCCCTAGAATCCTTCCCCTCCCCCAGCAACCTGGGCGGGCGCAGCCAGCAGGGAAGTTATGCTCTGCAGCTGCGAGCCAACCCAGCCCTGGGCTCCCCTTCATGTAGCCGAGCTGGACCTGGGATAGGACCACAGACGGCCACCGGATCAGACCTTCAGTCTCACCTCCGGCTGCTGCCACCAGTGAGGGGTGCTGCCCCAGTCCCTGGCTGACAAAATCTACCTGCCCCTGAAAAACAGCAAACCACGCAGGCATGTTTATAGATGGACGTGTGTGTGTGCACACGTGTGTACACACACACTTCTTTATCTCCATATTGTAATGCTTGCATTTGAGTCTTGGTGGCATTTTTTATGCTGGTCCACAATTCACTAGCTATGTGACCGTGTATGTTAACTTTTCTAATTTCATTTTCCCTTCTTGAGAACATAATGGTATCTACATCATAGGACCGATTTTTATTTAACATATTTTTCCTTATTAATAGACTTCATTCTGTACATTTTCATGTACAGAAAAACAGAACAGAAAACACAGTTCTCACATACCACCTTTTCTCCACCCTCAGTTGTCCTTAATTACTAACATCTTGGGTTGCTGGGGGGGGGTGTGTGTGTGTGTGTGTGTGTGTGTGTGTGTGTTTGTTTTGTTTGGTTTTTTTTGTTTTGCTTTGTTTTTACAAATGCTGAGCCAGCATTGAAACACTGTTAACTAGAGTCCATGCTTCATCTCTTTTCGTGTTGTACAGTTGTGTGGGTTTTGCCAAACGGGCAACGTCATCTATCCACCGTTACAGTTTTGGAGAGAATAGCTTCACTTCCCTAAAAATCCCATGACTTCTACTCATATGTCCCTCCCTCCAACTTCCTTTTACTGTCCCTGTAATATTGCTGATGTAAATGATACTGTGTTCCTATTTTTATATTTTTTTAAGATGTTACTTATTTGTCAGAGAGAGAGAGAAGGGCAGCAGGCAAAGGGAGAAGCAGACTCCTGGCCGAGCCCGATGGGGAACTCGATCCAAAGACCCCGGGATCATGACCTGAGCCCCAGGCAGACGTCTAACTGAGCCCCCCAGGTGTCCCGATATTGTTTTTTTGATTTCAGATTCCACTTGTTCCTGCCAGAACATAGGCAATCAGTTGACTTTTGTATATTAACCTTGCATTCTGCAGACCTAGTTGGGCTAGAGTTTTGGGTCTTTTAAAAATGATCTAGTCATTTGGACTTTTTAAGTCATCTAGTCTTTTGGGCTTTTTAAAAATGTTAAACAATCCTATAGTCTGTGAACAAAGATTTAATTTTTTTTCCTTCCTCATCTGTATGCTTTATTTCTTAACACTTTGGCCAAGTCTTCGAGTACAGCGTGGAATGGGAGTGATGAGAGGGGACACCTTCTCTTGCTCCCAGTCGTAGGGGAAGCTTCTAGTTGCTAGACTTCTCTATTTCCAGAGTAGAGGGAACTTTTTACCATAAATGGGTGTTGAACTTTGTGAATTTTTTTTTTTTTTTCATCAATTGATAGCATCACACAGTTTTTCTTCTTTGGCCGATTGATAAGAATTTATAGTAATTGATTTCTGAATGTTAAACATGCCTTGCATACCTGGAACAAATTCCACTTGGTCCTGGGGTGTAATTTTTTAATAGGAATTGCTTGATTTGATTTGCTAAATTTTATTGAAGGTTTTTGTATGAGAGCTACTGGCTGGTAATTTTCCTCTGCCCTAAAGCATTTTTTTTAAAGATTTTATTTATTCGACAGAGAGAAACACAGCGAGAGAGGGAACACAAGCAGAGGGAATGGTAGCGGGAGAAGCAGGCTTCCCGCCGAGCAGGGAGCCCGATGCGGGGCCCTATGCGGGGCTCGATCCCAGGACTCTGGGATCATGACCTGGGCCGAAGGCAGACGCTTAACGACTGAGCCACCCAGGCGCCCCTGTAATATTGATGGTAGGATAAGGCTGGCCTTGTAGAGTAAGTTGGGAAGTATTTCCTCTGCTTCTGTTTTCTGGATCAGATTGTGTAAAACTGGCATCCTTGCTTAATGAGATATCCTTGCTTAATGAGAATTCACCAGTGAATCCATCTGGGCCTGGTGCTTTCTGCTAGAAGGTTATTAATTACAGGCAAACCTTGCCAGACTATGGCAATCAAGAGAGTATCACAATTAAGGAAGTCAAAGTTGTTTATACTATCCTCCTAAGTATGAAGTACCATTATGTCTAAAAATACAATGTAAATATTTTAATTTAAAAATATTGGTAAGAAATGCTCTTATCTGAGCTTTCAGCCAGTCATAATTACTGATCACAGATTACCGTGACAACAATAACAATAATGAAAAAGTTTTAAATATTACAAGAATTACCAAAAATAAGACACAAAGTGAGCAAATGCTATTGGAAAAAATGGTGCTGGTAGACCTCATTGACACAGTTGCCACAAATAGTTTGTATAAAAAGCAGTTCTGTAAGGGGCAATAAAGTGACACAGTACAATGAGGTGTGCCTCTATTGAGTCAATTTCTTTAGTAGACTTATGTCTGTTTCTTCTGTGAGTTTTGACAGGTTGTGTCTTTCAAGGAATTAGTTTCATCTACATTATGGAATTTTTGGGCATTATTTTTTTTTCAAATTTTTATTTAAATTGTAGTTAATATGTAGTATACTATTGATTTCGGGAGTAGAATTTACTGATTCATCCATATTATTTCTTTATTTTTTTTTTTTTTTAAGATTTTATTTATTTATCTGACAGATCACAAGTAGGCAGGGAGGCAGGTAGAGGGAGAGGGGGAAGCAGTCTCCCTCTGAGTAGAGAGCCCAATGCGGGGCTCGATTCCAGGACCCTGAGATCATGACCTGAGCTGAAGGCAGAGGCTTTAACCCACTGAGCCCCCCAGGTGCCCCTCTTTATTACTTTTTTCTGCTATCTGTAGTGATAGATCTTCTTGCATTTCTGATATTAGTACTTTTTGTCGTCTTTTTTGTTAGCCTGGCTAGAAAGGGTTTTATTTAGTTTAAAAGAACTAGCTTTTGATTAAGTTGATTTGTCTTACTTTGGATTTAATTTGTTCTAGTCCTGGTTTCTTAAAGTGTGTATTTAGGTTACTGATCTTATATCTTTCTTCTTTTCTGATACATGTATTCAATACTATAAATTTCTAAGCACTGTTTTCTGCATTCAAGAAATTCTTATTTTCACTTATTGTAAAAAAGTCTTTATTTTTTTCTTGAGGCTTTTTCTTTGAGTCACACATTATTTAGAAGTGTGTTTTTCTTTTAAATTTCAGCTATCTTCCTATTGTTGATGTCTAGTTTAATTCCAGTGTAGCCTAAGCATATATGTTGAATGATTTCTATTTTTTGGAATTTAAAATATGTTTTGTGGCTCCAAATGTGGTCCTAGTGAATGTTTGATGAGAGCTTGAGAAAAATGTATATTCTCTTAATGATGAAGAGATGAATTATTCAGTAAATATCACTGATCTTGTTGATTGAAAGTGCTGTTCAATTGTATTCTACTGAATTTCCGCCTTCTGGATCTATTACTCATACAGAAGTACTGGAGCCTCCAATTATAGTAGTAGATCCATTTCTCTCTCTCCTTGTAGTTCTATCATTTTTTTGCATTGTGTATTTTGACATTTTGTTATTAGGCATATTCACATTAAGCATCATTATGTTTTCTTGGAGAATTGATCCTTTTATCATTAGGTAATGTCTCCCTTTATCCCTGCATATTTTCTTTGTTTTGAAGTCTAATTTATCTGAGATTAATACAGATACTCCACTTTTTTTTTTCTTAAAGATTTTATTTATTTATTTGACAGAGAGAGGCAGCAACAGAAGGAACACAACAGGGCTAGAGGGAGAGGCAGGCTTCCTGCTGAGCAGAGAGCCCGATACGGGGCTCGATCCCAGGACCCAGGGATCATGACCTGGGCCAAAGGCAGAGGCTTAATTACTGAACCACCCAGGAGACCCCTCCCACCTTTCTTTTGATTGGCGTTAGCATGGTGTATCATTGTCCATCCCTTAACATTTAATCTGTATCTTTAAATTTGAGGTAGATTTCTTACAACTTCTAGTAGGATCTTGGTTTTGCTTTTTTTGTTTTGCTTTTAATCTACTCTGGAAATTTCTGACATTTTGGCTGGCATTTTA